>JARJEC010063057.1:0-18083 GCA_030264575.1 Tachinus sp. AB-2021 | reverse complement strand
CGTATATATATATATATATATATATATATACGTATTGTGTGTGTATATATATATATATATATATTTGAATGATATGAAATGCCAATATAGCATTTCTTTAAAGCTACCAATAAATTTTTCACAACCTTATCAGTTAGCTTTTATTGTGCAACTTCGATGCTTGTTTTATAGATCTGCTTTATTAATAGAACATCTTTACTAAAACACTCATAATTACAATAAATTGAAACAACCCAAAACTAATTGAATACTTGATCAACTTTAATAATTAACATTGGCAGCATTCTTTTTGCTACATATTTATCTAAACTTTACTATTTAATTAATCGTAAATTTGCTTCTCAGCATAATTACACAACCCCTATTAAGCACAACAATTATGATCATAGAACCTTTAACCCTCTAAACTCTAAAATAAGTAAAATACGAGCACTAAGATTACTAGCGCCGACCATTTAATTAACCATTAAATTTAATTAAACGAAAATATTTATTAATAATAATGATAAAGTATAAACTTATTTTCTAATACAATTAAGAATAAAACAATCCAAGCCAAAATAATTTAATTGAAATCATAATTATAATCGTCAATTTTGCAAATGAAATTCACTTAATTTAATATAACAGAACGTATCATAACAGAATATCCTTAATTGTATTTAATCAGTGTCAGCACAATACTCCATGCATCAAATGCTATACACAAAATTATTCCTAACTATGTCATAGATTTCATTAACATGTCTCGCATTTAATTTGTTTTTGTAATTGCGTGCCACAAATTACAAAAATGATATAATTTATGAAAACCATATTCATGTTAAAAAAAATCTAGTTATTGATTGCCATTTAACTTGCGAAAGCTGAAAATTTAAATTCTTTATACATTTACTTTTTTACAAACGTTTCGGTTGTTTGACCAGCAATTAAATTTCTTTATAAATAGTTGATTGTATTTGACTCTAGTTGTTGAAACATATTTTAAAATAATACAAACAAATAAAATAAATAGTTTAAAAATATATTACGTATATTTTACGACGTAAATATCGATATACAATATCTTTGTTTTATATATAAATTATTTATTACCTGATATTGATATTGTATATGAAAAGTACGTTGTACAATGTACGTTAAGTATTTTGAAACAATTAATTTTAGTTTATTTGTATTCATTTTAAATTCTCTTCTGCTGGTTATTACGACTAAGACATGGGAGTATAGTAAGAAAAATATTGTGAGTAATACTATAAAAAGCTTTAGAAAAATCTATCAGCACTTGCAACGTGGTTTGCATCTATTGATTTTAAGATCATTTGGACATGTAGCATTATGATAGCGCAACAATCAAAAACCTAATTGATATACATATTAAAAAATAAGTGTAAAGTTTATAAGAGGGTTGTAGTATGAACCAAAATAAACAAAAAAGTCTTAATAAAAATTTGTCCGTAAAATAACGGTTTTGGAGATAAGAAAATGTATTCTTTTTTTAAACGTTTGTGATATTATGTACAATGAAATAGAAGAAAAACAAAAAAAAATAAATAAAAAAGTTACATAATATATTTAAAGTGTTATTCTTTCGTTTCCAAGCAAGCAGTCTGAAAAATATTCAAGTTAATTCAAAAAATTTAGCTTCTGCACCAGTATCTAATTCCATATTAATTTGTTTCCCATTAATCATGATTTTAACTACTAAAGGTTTACAATATTTATTATTTAAAAAAAATAACGGTAATTTATTTTCAACATTGTCAATAAAATTAAATTTAGTTGTTGCATACATATGCAAGATGATCTTTTTTATTTTTTACAACTGTATTCGCGATACCTGCATTTTTCTACGGCGTGATTATCTCTTCCGCAGCATGTAAATCATGGGGAACCCGGCTCGCCTGTTCTCGTCTCTCGTTTGCGCCGCTCGGATTTTCTGCTCCTCCCTGGTAACTCTTCTCCCTAATATTGTCCGACTTCAATCATTTTTAAAATTTCAGATTTAATTTTTATATTCACGTCCGGTTCCAAATTGTACCTTGTATGTGATAATTCTGCCGATAAAGCAATCTTCTTATTGAATGTTAATTCGCCACTTTCTTGAAATAATTTCTCCATTATTCTTCCTGGTTCCATTCCAATAATACAATTGTTGCGAAATACGATTTGTAGATGTGTTTTAAAATTGCAATGTGTTGCTAAACTTTTTATTCTTGCAGTCCACTCTTGTATATTTTCATTGCTGCTCTACTGTGCGCTGTAGAAACGCAACCTTTCAGGAAATACCGCCCTTGTTTGTAAATAAAACTCATCCAATTGTTTTATTATTGCTGTGTATTCCATTTCACCTCGCTATTCAAGTATTGATAAATTATCCAGTAATTTATAAGCTTCTTGACTCAAGCTATTTAGTATCATTGCTCTTTTTCTTTTTCCATCCAGTAAATTCATTTGCAATAAAAAATTGCTCAATTCTATTTTTTAATATTGCTCAGTCGTGTACTTGCTGGTCGAATTCAACTTGGGTCTTAATGGTTGCTATGATTCCAATTTCCTAGTCGGACGTCATCACACTTTATCCACGTTTAATTCGACAATCCTTGGTTTATTTATTTTAGATTCACAATTAACTCGTCGCCAATGTTGTGTTTCAATGGAGGTGGCTTATATCACTTAATAAAACACACTAATACTTAATAAACATAACTTTTAATTTTTTATTTAAAAAATTGTACTGCTTGTCATACGCAGCATACCGAGCGTACGCACATACGCATTTACGCAGGTCCAGTTATTTCCATCCAATAATTATTATAATTCCATTGTATTTTGCAGTTTCTTACTAGCTTTAATAATAAATATAAAATAAAATATTAAAACATATTAGTTACACAAATATTATTATTCTATGATACCCTTATTATAAAAATCGTCTATTATTAAATCAATGTATTTACACACTAAATAAAGTTTTGTATAATTTTGTTGTTTCTCAATATACGAAACAAATTAAATATTTTGATGTAAATTTCTTAATATCAATTTTTTTTAAGATAATTATGTCAAAATGAACGCACCTAGTAAAAGAATGATGATAAAACAAATAAGTGAATACATTGTAATTAATAGACAAAATGCTGCAATGAACGTCCCTTCTTCAGATAGTCTATCATCAATAGATCCCATGTATTATATCAATAATTTAAAATGCAATGCAAAAACACATATCTAATTTTAGCTCAATGGAAAATAATATTGAAATTATAACATCCACATATTTAAACACACTTGAAATAAACACCAGTCAATCATTTAATAATCAAGAAGAGTTGAAAAAAATAAATAATGAGCGCTGTATCGAAGTTCGATCTAATAATGAAGTAAAAGCAGATAATAAGTTAAGTTCAACGTGCAGGATATTACAACTATAGATATTGATAAAAATTATTGGATAATTAATCTTTACTAAAATTGGAAGGCTGCATCTATATAATAGTTTTAATTTATCATTTGCCCAATGGAAAACATGATGAGTTTTCTGATTATATTGAAGGTCTATTAGAATCGTTAAGTAATTCAAATGCCAAAGTAATTGTTATTGGAGATTTTAATATTAATTGGTTAAGTACTAATAACTGTTACACTTTTAGATTTAAACATTTGGTTGATGAATCGAGTATGAAACAACAAATAAATGCACCAACTAGAATAACTCAATCCTCTTCAATAATAATTGATTTAGTTATACCAAACGATAAAAACCTAAATAGTTACATTCTCAATACTTCAAAAATAACTGACTATGAAAAAATTTAAGTTGTTACATGTTACATGTAAATATATAAAGAAATTAAACTATATAAAACTATATTTAAGCAAAAATTTACAATCGAAAATATCAATTTAATAAAATAATATCTAACAACTTGTAATTTTAACAATAACTCCATAGATGTAAATAACTTGTATAACACGTTCAAAAATAATTTTAAAACCTTGATTATTAAACTTTGTCTAGTTCAAAAAATTAAAACAAAAACTCAAAACTGTCCATAGATAAACAATCGAGTTAATGCAGCTAGGAAGGAAAGAGATTTAGCTTATAAAGTTTTTATAATTAAAAAACGTAACTTTTGCACGAATGATACTTTTATAAAACATGTTGAAATAAAGTTGTAACAATTTTAAAAGAAGAAATGAAAACATATTATGAAAACAAAATTGATAAAAACAAAAATAATGCCTAGGAAATGTAAAAAACTTTAATCAAATCTAATGATAATGCATTTAGCAAATCCTTGCATTCATATTTTAACAATACTAAAAAATTTTATAATTTTTTTAAGATAGTATTAGTGAGATCATAAATAGTATAAATGTAATCAACTGTAACACAAATGTAATGATAACGTCTGCATTAAATAATACACGTTTGAGTAATTTTAATACAATTAGTTTTAAAGAATTAGAAAAAATAGATATGAATCTAGAAAACAAAGCGAATCTAGATTTAATTGATGTACAACTTATTAAAGATACTTCACACCGATTCCCAAATGTAAGGATGCCATTAATCCCGACCAGTTTAGAGGTATTTATTTATTGCCAATTATAGAAGAATTGATGGAAACAGTTGTACATAAACAATTATTAGAGTATTTTGAAGAAAACAACAACTTTTATGAAAGACAATCAGGTTTTCGCAAAACGTATTCATGTGAATCTGCACTTCAATTAGCAATAAGGGAATGGAAAAACAACTTAATGATAATAAATTTTTAATAGTTAAATTTTTAGATTTTAAGCGCGATGGAAACAATAAATAGAGACATTTAAATTAATATATTGACACAATATGGTATAGATGGTATAGCTTTGTAATGGTTTAAAGATTATTTTTGTGATCAATTTCACAGAACAAAATATATAGAAAATCCTTATGGTATTCCACAAGGCATCATTCTTGGACCTTTACTTTTTATAATTAATATAAATCACATAAATGAAGTTAATAAACAATAAACTGATTAATTTATTTGCGGATGACGCTTTAATATATTGTTGCGGGTATAGTATCGAAGAAATTATTGCATTACTTAATGAGGATTTAGACAATTTATTTAACTGCAAAACGCATATAAAATGACAAATCGCTTCAATAAACATAATTTTGTTGTATAAATAGCTAGTAGTAACGATGGTTAAGGGCAAAAATCAGTTAATTCACTTTATATGAATAAATGTAAATGCAATTTTAATTAAAACTAACATTATACTAAGTAGTGTAACTATACACAAAATCGACAAATTCCTAATTAGTTTATTGACAATAAATACGTATAAATGTACAAGTTTGTGACTTCTTGTCGGATTAAAAACTGCATTGCAATAGTTGATACAAATAAGCTTGTCGCGGAAGGACTAAAAAGAAATGAACACATACCCATACACAAAAAAAACTTCATCAAAAATAATAAATAAACTTGCTTATATTATCATATTCAAACATTGCACAATAAATTCATCAATTAAATTAAAAAATCTGGTTCCAATTGGCCGATCAATTATCACACAATGTACAGTCGCACAATGGGACAAGATGCCTCAAAAGTTTGCATCAAATCGTAGACAATACAAAATTAAAAAAAATTGGTAAATATTAGATAATTAGAAGCCAATAATATTTGGTATAAAAACATATTCAGAGTGTTTAAAAATTAGCCACACATTAAAACTTGTTATATTTTAAAGATATTGCTGAAAAATTGAAGCAAATAGTATTTTATTAATTATTTTGCAAAAAATTTAAAAAATACCGCTTCCGACTTAACAGGAAGTAATTGTTGACTTTGTTTTTTCATAAAATTTATAGTATAATTTATTATTTTTTGATATCACAATCGAATACATTTCTTAAATAAAATTATAAATATTAATAATAATTATAATTATAAAATTTGTATTACAAATCAAGAGAATTTTACATAATTACATAATAAATTTCCAATTACATATGATTATTTTCTTGCCGTAAAAGTTAGTTTGAAATAATTTAAACCAACTATTCTTTCTTAAACCTGTTAACAAGTAAACAAACACAAAAATCTATAAGTTGATTACAACTTTGTTAACTGGAAATTAAATATTTTATATTTATAGCCATTTATCTCTTGCTGCGTACTGTCGTATCGAGAAATTAAAAAATATGCTACAAATAGATTTGAGATGCTTCTATACACTAGGATATATATTTTTAAATTAAATATTTTTAAATCTTATTAAGACTGATGAAGTTATTTATAGTACAAGAAAAACATTCTTGGAGAGTTTTTTATTCTATGATACTAGAATATGTCCCGGCGGAAAAACACAAATAAAATGACCTTGCGCAAAATATGGGCAAGTTTTGTTTAAATTATTTTTAGAATAGGTATAGACAACTAGAAAAAAATAAATTGATATTGAATCAAGATGAGTTCATAAACAATTTTGTGTCTAAACATTAAATACCAAGTTAAAAAAAAGATAATCTATCTCTGCATTTTCGGTCAATATTATAACAATTTTATATTTTGTTTTACTAGAAGTTGAAAATTTGTATTTGAAATTTAAGATTCAATAATTATAAATTGCAAATCTATTTTGTTTATAACGCTCCCATAGCGATGAATCTTGGGTATACAAAAAGCAGCAGTTTAACTAAGTATTAATGGGGGTAAGAGGAAAAATATTATAAAAGCACATACGTTTTTATATCAACCAATGTAAGTAGTTTTTTTCCTTCCTGAGGTGGTTTGTCAAGCGTCCCTGCATTACGGTCCTGATGTCCTGATGGTTCTATTGTGTACCTCTGACATCTTATACCTTTTGCAGCTCTGTCTCTTCTATGATGTCCAGGAGTTTTTGCCAAGCAATCGTTTTCAGTTCTTTTTGGGCTAGCATATGCTTGCCAAAGTAAACTATGCGTTGCATGTTGAATGCTTCGAATTCACACAGCAGATGGTGTGGAGTCTGTTCGTCCTCCAAATAGTGGATTTTCTTGTATACAAAATCTATGCATGTGCTTGATAAGACCACAGTGTCCGGTAATCAGTCTTATGATTATTTGCAGTTTGGTTCGATTATGTAGTTACAAAAATAATAATAAAAATTGTGCAGATTGAGTTTAATCTTTTTATTTGATGCCAGCTTTTGCACCATCTTATCACTGTGCACTGTGCATTGTTAATGGTTGTAGTATTAGTAAACATACCATAAAAGTCCAACAACATTATCTCTTTTCTGCTGAGCCGGAAAAACCTAAGCTTACATGAGGTGTGGCGTTTAAAAATGGTCAAACGTATATATGTGTTAATAGCAGTGACATCGGTAAAAATATGTTCCAAATTTGATTGTAAATTGCTTATTTTAGAAAGTTTTTATCAATATTTATGATTATAAATAATATTACAAAGATTAGCATAAAAAAATTTAAAATATTGCAAACCATGTGGACGGCGCATTGTGTGCCCAACAACCGTAAAATGCGTTTATTCACAATCGCCCCCTATATCCCTCTTTCATTATTTCATTATTTGAATGGTTTAAATTCTAAATTTAGTTTCTGATAGCTTTGCATTTGAAATATACTTAAAAAACTAATATGTAAGATCATAAACGTATATATACGTTTATCTTAACCTAACCTAACCTAACCTAACCTAACCATACGTTAGGAGCATTTCAAAAACACACACGCAAAAAGTAAATAAGCGCTTGTAGCGGAAAAATGGCAAAAATAATAACATAAACAATAGCATTGTAAATATGTATTATGACAATCCTAAATTTTTAAACTGGCTATGTAAAATTGTCGAGTCAGATGAATTAAGTACCTTTTAAAGACTCATAAAAACAAATAGCTTTATTTGCCCATGTTTGGCAAAAAATAACAATAACTTAAATAAAATATACCATTCAAACTATAAACAAAAACTTTATTCAATAGTGTAAATACTAAGACAGCGCAAAATTCTTTTATAAAAAATATTCTGAGTTTGGATGAGGATAGTATTCTGATTGATAATAATGCAAAATTTAACAATAAAATTGTCAGTTATTTGGGATTAAATGGTTTTTCCACCACTTGTACTTGTTAATAATATAATTTTAATTTGTTATTTTTAACACCGGTTATATATATTAAAATTTATATAATCATATCAGACATAATAAAACACTGGATTCTAGAATACACCAAAAAAGTTAATAAAACATATTACATTAGATATTTTCTTGGTATTAGCAGATATAATTAATTTGTCACTTTCTAGGTGTAGTTCCACATATATATATATATATATATATATATATATATATATATATATTATTTTAAAAACAAGATCGGTAGTCATAATTCACAAAAAAGAAGACCAAGTAAACAAAAATTATTTTTAATATTACTGCCCAATAATTCTATTAAGTATTTTCTTAAAAAGCAGTTCAAATCAAATAAATAGTTGTTTTAAAAATGATGAAATTCTCCACCAGTCGCAGCATGGTTTCAGTGAAAACGTTTAAGTATACGGAGACAGCAAACTTTGAACAATAAATATAAATAACTTTATACAAGACATATATTACAAATTTGACAAGAAAATTTTAGAAACTTTAGCATTCCAACTCACTGCTGCTTTTGACTTACTTCATCATGACTTTCTTAAATATTTTTTAATCACTAGATAAATAGTAACCAACGGCAAAAAATTACACACACATTTACTATGGTGTACCATACGGTTCAATCATTGGCCCTTTGTTCATTTTGTTGGTTAATAATATCATCTTAAAAATTGTTTTATCATAATGTACACCGACGACATAACTAAGTATTATTGCATTCACTCTAAAATAACTATTAATGACACAATCACAAAAATTAAACTTTTGTGCGCTCCAAATAATTTTATTGTTGATCTGATGGAACAATATTTCTATAAATAATGTAACTTATGCAAGTCTGTGCTGTCATTTGGTGTTTCTATTGACCAGAACTTAAATTATAGCAGCCATATAAACATGGTTTGTTCAAAAATAGCAAAATATTGTTATGCAATAAGAAACCTAAAAAAGGTACTTACAATCAAATAATTAGTTAGTGGTTAGTGTACATATGTAAATTGTGTTTCTGTTTTTTTATTCTTCTAATCGTTGATCTTGATTATAAATACACACATTTTTGTCTATGAAAAATCATTTAATTGATAATTATAGAAAAAGAACTCAGCATAAATATAAAATCAGATCATCTCAAGATATTTTCATTAGCAAACATTGAACAAGCCGCTACCTACCATCATAGCGGGTGGTGATGATAAATTTCATAGCTCGTGCAAATGTATCGCTTTTTTTTCTAAGTATATCAAAGTGCATACAATGTTAGACAATGTACCATCATGTATAAATAGTATAACATTCGTTTTATTAACGGGAATGTATTATGCAACTTTGATACAACCAAGTAAAGTTATACCAACAAATATTACAACAATTTCGACATCTACAATTAGAAATATGTTAGATGTAATTAATATAGAAAACAGATATTTAAACAAAAATATATTATGATTGATGAACTTAAAGTAATAAAATCAAATTATTATATAAAACTATTAAATTAATAGAATCAACGACATCTAAATGTAACAAGTAGGATAATATTGCAAAATCTCTGCAAAATAAAAATAAAAATATACCTATAGATGAGTGGAAGAATCATCTTAATCAAATACAATAAACAATATATGAATTGTTAAATCCAAGGAAGCAATTTCAAATAATATAACAAAACAAACAAGTTTCCGAAGCCACCAACAGCGTAAATAATAAAAATAATATAAGAAATAAATCAAATATTTCCAATGGAAATAAAATAGAATCAAACAAATCTAATAATTTAGGGTTGGAAGGATAAGAAATAAAAAACTCAATAATTTATGTTAGTGTAGGTTTTAAATATAAAAAAATATGTGTTATGTTACTAATTAAAAAAATAAAATGTTACTAATTAAAATAATAAAATTAAACTAATTCTGGATAATTTATGAATGAGTTTTAAATTATTTGGTTTAGGTCCGGAGAAGTGAAATCCACTTACGTTCGAAAACTGGTTTGGAACTAGTTCTAGGGCTTTCTGATACTAACTTATTAATAACTACAAAAAAAACTATATATTGTTGAAATAAGGATTAAATTCTATATTTTATAAAAATATCAAGCATCATATAATAGTATAAGTAAATATCTATCAAGCACAAGCTTAATATTTATTGTTTACAGCACATCTTTTGTTATATTTATATAGGTTCCCTATAGAGCAACAAGATTATTTTAAAATGTTGTTACAACAAATTCTTAAGACTCCCAAGTATTTATATACAAGTATTAGGTAATAATGATTTTTAACTCTTTTTCAATAATTTGATTCGCAATAGTAAATAAACTTATATTGAAAGTGAAGTTTAAATACAAATATAAAGCAATACAGTTTCCATTTTAAAAAGTTGATAAAATAAATTAAAAATGCAAATTAAAAAAAATATGGACTACGCTACCAGATATTATGTAAAAACGCATAAAATTCCAACAAACTGATTGTAAAAAATCACAATTCCTTGAAAACACATATACCATAGAAAAATCGTAATCTACTATTAAACTTTTCTCAAAAAATTGGTTCTGAATTTTTCTAGCCTTTATAGTTTCCGAGATAGAATATAATAGAAATCTATAGAAACTGAAACAACTACAGAGCAATATTTCCATTGTCCCGTAATTGTCGCGTATCATTGCTAATCTTAGCAATTATTATTGTTTATAATTTAATAATAATAATTTATTAGGTTTTGACCTATTGGGTATCACATTGTCATTACATATTAGTTAGTTAGATTAAATTAAATTAAAATTGGTCACATAAACTTATAAAAAATACATAAATAAAACTAAATATTAAAAATATATACAAGGCTTGGTAATTAGTCCTATATACCCTCTGACGTATATTCATTTAAATTGCTTTTATTGCCATTGGTAGATTGTTAAACATTATAATCCCGATATAGTTGGTATTTCTTTCCATGAGATTTGTATTGTGATGTGGAATATTGAGGACGGATGCTCTTTGTGTGCTAATGTTGCTGAGATAAAAATTTGTTGTAAATAAATTTTTATTGTCAAACATATAGACGACTAAGTTGTATATGTATAGTAAATATTATGACAGTTTTTATAATATTTAGTTGTTTAAATATTGGTCTGCAGTGTTCAATTCGGTTTGCATTGTTAATTATTATGACTTTTTTTTCTGCTTTGTCGAAAGTAGTTTTGTTGCGGGTTGGCATATATTTATTTCATAATATAGCTGCAATCTTACGTTTGCATTATAATACATTAAGAGTGCATCTTTTGTTATGCATTTTTTTAAATTAAATAATTGTGCTGTGTTTATTTTTTTTTTTCAATGTGTGTTATGTGTGTTTCCCATGTCAATTTATTGTCAATATGCTAGCTGTTTCCTAAAAAACACCGAAAACTATAACTATGTTATTTTATATTTTAGACTGAACAAACTTTATATATTTGTAAATGATAAAGATTAAGCTATCTTTTGACATTATCAGTTTGAAAATATATTTTTCTGTTTCGAGTAACGATGTTCATCGTTGTTATTTTAAACGGAACACCCTGTATATTTTTAGATATTTTGATTCGGGATAATATTCTGCATAGGTGCATATTCCTTTTCCTTTTTTAAAATAACAAAGTTATATGTTCTGGCGTTTTTAGGAAACACTCTGTATATGCCGAAGAATTTTGTTGCCATTGTGACTGGAATTAATTTTCCGTTGTTTTTTACAAGGATGGTTGACTGTTCCGCATTTCTATTTCTATGGTCAAATTCTAGAATAATGGTTTATTGTTAGGCTGTTGTTATTACTCCAACTATTCATATTTTTTGTTATTATATTGTAATCTTCTATTGGGTCTTAGCGGATATCTGCGTGAATAATTGCTATCGTGTCGTCTGCATATTGATGAAATATGTATTGATACAAGCGCGAATTTATGACTTTGACATATATCTTATTAAGATCGCTACTATACACATTATATAGTAGAAGATCTTGCAAAAGGCCGATGTTGTCTAATATTATATTTAAAAAAAAAACAAATTTTTATTTGGGCGTATCGTCTTTAATTGCCACAAATTATTATAATTGTGTTAAATATGAGTAAAACCATTTAATTGTGATTTTGCTTAAACCGAATTATTTCAATTTATTTCACCAAGATCAACGTTGTTAAAGGCTTTAGAGAAATCATAAAGAATTCCAGCTACTAATTTTCTTTTATTTATGTTTTCTATAATAAATGTGATGGCTTTATACAGCACAGAGTTAGTGTTTCTGCCCGCTCAAATACGATACCGATTGGTTGCAATTATCTTGTTTTCTTCTAGATTATAAACATTGTTTTGTCTACAATTTTTGCAAATATTGACAAATTTGATAAACTTCTATAATTTTTTTGTTTTGTCTCCTTTTCTGTAGATGGAACTACCCTTGCATTTTCAATATTTTTCGGATATATTTGACTAAATGAAATATTGACAATGTTTGTCAACGGAATTATTATTAGTTTTGCTACCTGGCTAATTATTTTGCTTGGAATGTTGTCTGGTCCAATTGTTTTCTTTTTTTATACTTGCTTTATTATTTTAAGCAGTTCAGATTTCGTAATTGGTTGTGTTTGCATAATTGTAGTCAGTTCTATTACATCATTTAAATAGTTATTGATGATATTTTTCTTCCTTAGTTGAAAATGTTCACCGAATACTTTTGCTACTTTGTTTTGTTTTGCTATTATTATATTATTAATACTCGAAGTGATGTTTGCTTGTTGTTTTTGTTTATTATTTAGACTGCTGTCGATCAGAGACCATGAAATATTTTTTCAATTTTTAATAAATGTCCTATTATACATTGTTTTTGTTTATGTTAGAGTTTGGTTTATTTACAGTACGAGATATTATTTAATAATCGTTCAGAACATTTAAGTGGTCATTTAGATCAATATTATAATAACTTATTAAAAGTAACTCACACCTTATTAAATGTATCTATCATAAAATTTGTAACAAATTTTCTATGGTTTTTAATGGAAATGTTGTTAAATTAGAGGTACTATTTTCAAACCTATTTTCTAAAAAATTATGGCAAATAGATAAGTGACACCCTACTGTAGGTACATGAAGAAACAGATGGCTAGATGGAGTTCAATTATTGTATATAAATACCTGGCCGCACTGGAAATTGCTCTGTGATACTCATTTATTTGCTTCTTAACTGCTCGCTTTTCTAATGAGTTGTTTACATCATTATAATGTAAGTCAAAATATGGTTAATAATAAATGTAACCCTTAATCTACAACTATTTTGCATAACAGCCAAGTATATAAAGCAACATAAAAAAATACTTAGATTGGCATTAGAAGCAACATTAGAAGCAGTTCAAAGCAAGATACACTATAACAGAAGACAACATATTTAGGAAGCTAATCAAAAAACAACTATGAAAAATATAAAAAAAGTAACAAATAAGCGAAAGACTACTCAGAACTGGAAATAAGAAGTAGGAATAATTTATAAAATTATGAAAACTATATTTAATACATGTAAAGCAACACACAACCAAATATACGCAACTGCTTTTAATCAACAGATTTTTTTTGCATTAGAAGAAAATAAAAGAGCTATTATTTGAAGAATATATATTTAGAACTTTGAAGTTATCCGAGCGGTAATCTGGTTTTTAATTAACTGTGATTTTAAAAATGATATCGAAAATAAGTTTAAAACTAAGCGGAACCCATGCCCCACAAATCAAAATTCAACAGCAAACAATAACTGACGTATTTAAGTAAACACAACAACATATAAATGACATCGTGGAATACATCGAATAACTACCAGATATATATAAACTTACAAACGCAGCAAATCATGGCTGCATGTAATCCGACAAAGCCGGTACATGAAAATTATGTATGTATAGAAATGAAGAAAATAGATGTAATTAATATATGATTAATACTGTAAGTTACATGTTAAATTTACTATTTTCATTGTAGAATTAAATGAATAAAAATATATAATTTTTAAGTTTACTGATGATTTAAAAAAATTATTACTTTACTAAATATTTATTTATTATTTAGAGTTTGCATACAAAAATAAATTAATTAAAAGCACATTTTTTATGAAAAATGTCCCTATATTCTTCTGTTTATTTAAAAAAATAAAAATGTGCTTTTAAATGACACTTCTATAAATAACTACCTACCATCAGATCGCTTTATTTGAACAAGCAACATAATGGAGTACTATTTATTACTTTGCTGAAGACTTGTACGCTACATTTTCTGAAATAATTTTATTGGGAGTGTGTAATATGTTCATTATATTTCAACAGACTTCAACCACTTTAAATATTATATTTTCATAATCAATATAATGACTTTTATTATACAACAATTTTAAATTAATAACGTCCTCAACTAAATTGATTCATTCCTTATTTTTATTAAATTTTTTAATTTATTTTTTATCATCATCAGCTGCAAAAATTAAAAGCTTTCTCAGGGATAATAAATTATTTTAAGATACGGTTCAGAAAAATGAGATCGATTGCCTGTAGTGATGAAATTAATGTGCTAAAAGTATTTATTAAACAACGTGTTCAAAGCATACGCGAGATGTAATAATTTTATTTCAGCAAGATTTGTAATAATGTTTAATTCATAATTGCAATTGCAGAAAACAATTTTTTTATATAATTAACCGTTTGTCAACAAAAATATAAAAACTGTAAATAAAACTTATTTTAAAGATTATTGACACTAAATTGTGCTACTTGTCTTAAACCAACTCCTATAGGGTATATATGTAAGATTTGCAATACATTTGGATGTAGTGAAATCCTTACTAATATTTTTATTTTATTTTTGGTGGTTCTTTAAATTTTTGAAAAAATATGACCTTATTTCTTTTCTTGAGCCATTCCATCTTTTAATTTGTTTATAATATCTTAAATTTCATTTTTATTGGTGTGACTGAAGGTAGTAGCTGTTAATGTATTTAAAGTAGGCACTGTGTTGATATTTATCTTTTGGCTTGCAAGTTCTTTTCCAATATTTGTAAAGTAGTTATTGATAGTATTAGTTATGTCTTTAAGATGTGTAGTTAATGTTCCATTTTCTTGCATGATAGAAACACTATTACTTGCAAGACTATGTAACAAAAATATATTTTTAGTTATTTTTTTGCAGTGTGTCCGGTCCAGTGCAATTTTGCCAATAAAATCCTCTATTAAGATATATCTTAAGAACTTTAATAGTAATTGGTTTGGTTTCACTGACTGATCTACAGGATTTTTTTTGCAATGTTTTTCGGCGTTAATGTAATCATATTACTACCAGTCCTCAGACATCTGCAAGCATTGACTTTATTAAATAATTTGCAATTTGCAAAAATTGTAGTATCATATGCAAACAGTACTGTTTTACTTTCAGTTACACAATTTGAAAAATCAGTTATGTGTATAAAAAACAACAAGTGTCCAATAACTGACCCTTGTGAAACCTTAATGGGTTTGACATATAGGTTTCTCAATATCTGATATTATTTTTCACATATTGCTGTCAATACATTCATTATACGCAAAACTAACATCTTCAAAACTTATCAAATTGCAAAAAGACATACATAATAATTATAAAAGTGTAAAATTAACGTATCTTTACCATCATTTATTGAAAATACCATTTCAGAAATAACCCCTGAGTCTTCAACATATTAGAAAATAAAATAGTTTCCAATACAAAAAAGATTCCTATGATTACATATTAACCAGTTCATTAATGAAAAAATAACGGCCTTAGACAAGAACGTTATTGTGCACAAATGTCATTGCTAATCACACAAATAAAACACTACATAATATTAAAAAAACCAATGTTATAATTAGAAAAAATTACAATTATAGAAAATAATATTAAAAAAAAACTCTGAATTGTATATTACGAATGCAGACCAAATTAATAAAACGGTAATCATGATCTTGATAAGAACGGAATATGTAGATAAGATGTTAAAACTATTGTCCAATACGGACACCTATATCTTAATGAACGGTGATCCAACAAAACAATTGAAAAATCTAGAAATTTATAACACCTAAAAACAAAATTGATATAAACGATATTACTTATAAACAACTAAAAAGTAACAATGCTATTTCTCTAAAAATATATGATTTACCAAAGATTCACAAGCCCAATAAACCGCTTAGACACATAGTAACATGTAACATTATATATACAACAGATTTTAAATTAGCAAAATATATTACAAATATTCGAAATAACTTAATTACGTCGTTTAAATACAACTTAAAAAATCCAGTCAATAAACTAAAAAACCTAAACATCCGCAAGGATCAAACCATGGTTAAGTTGGACCTGGAATTTTTTTTCAAAAATATTTCAAAACCTTTAGTGCTAAAAATAATAGACAACAATATATATTTCGACATGTACATGTAACAAAGAATTTATTTTTATTTTTATTGATCACTGTTAATTTGGTTTTCTTGTCTATTCCGCATTCCTCCCAACCGCTACAATATATTTGTATTTTCGATGAATTGACGATTTGATAAGTTGATCATTCTATAAATTGATTTTTGACGAATTTGCTTTCGATGAATTTATTTTTGATTAATTTGCTTTTGATGAATTGATTTTTGATGATTTGATATTCAAGAAACTTGTTGGTCAATAATTTATCAGTTAGATTTTACATGGCAGAAGTAGTTGACTTACCTACTCTAAAAGCATGTTGACTTTTATTAAAAAGATTATTATCTTCCATGTGTGCAGACAGTTGATGTTTTAACAGTTTTTTCAATATTCTCGAAAATATGGGAAGCAATTTTGTCATCTTTTTTAACAATTGGTACTACTTTTGCAATTTTTAAACAGTCAGGAAACACTGACTCATTAATGCATTCATTGAAAATTGTTAAGAATGGTTCAATAATTGTCTATTGAATGTTTTTAACAGCATCTACTGCCAATATATAATGGTTTGTTGATTTACTGTTTTTAAGCCATCGATTGCAACTTGCACGTTTACACTTGTTACATTTAACATTATAATATGGTGTGACAGCTGATGTTGATGCACACATTATATGATAAGATCGTATTTAAGTAAATATAGTAATTTTGTAATATTTTTAGCCACATTTATAAAATAACCACAAACATCATTTACAATTATCAGTCATTATTTTCAAAGCTTAAATCACAGTTAGTTTGATTAGATTTAATTAATTTCCACATATTCCTGATATTGGTTTGTGACATGATATATGCATTATTTGCCTTAATTTGCTATTGTATTTGTATATTATTTAGAATTACCATTTTAATAAATACATAAACCGGGTGACCCAAACCATAGGTAATGTATAAACATAAAAAAATGCAATTTATTGTGATATTTGTGAAGATATCACTTCCGGCTATTCCGGAAACTACGCCATCAATGGAACCTTATACTTTTTTATTGTTATTTTGAATTACTTTGACAATTTAAATACAAACGCGTATTGATCGTCAACTTTTATCACCATAACAACAAAAAAATACACTTTTTTGTTTTTGGATCTAGGTGGCTGCAAATCGATTAAAATGGTTTAAAACTGATAAAAAATTATTAAAAACAAAATTTAGGTTGCATTAATGGGCGCCATTAATGCAACATTGAACTACATTTTTTAAAACAGTTTTTTATCAGTTTTTAACAATTTTAAACGATTTGCAGCCACCTAGATCCAAAAACAAAAAACTGTTTTGTTTGTTGCCATCGTGATAAAAGTTGACAATCGATACGATTTTGTATTTAAATTGTCAAGGTAATTCAAATTAACAACAAAAAAATATATGGTTATATTTAAATTTCAAAAGACGGCTTGAT
>JARJEC010063029.1:0-13218 GCA_030264575.1 Tachinus sp. AB-2021 | reverse complement strand
ACCTCATTAATGATTTTAAGCAGGATTTATTGACATTTTGCAAACATCTTTTGAAATGTTGTAATAATGATTTTAAAGATCATAGTACATTGCTGGACAGTTTATATATTTTCTATTTTGTCAAGCAATTTGTAATGTTTTACTTGCTATTTAATACTAATCGGTTTCGTGATATTTTTTAACTATATAATACTAGAATGTAAACGGAAAATTTAAAAAGAATATTTTGATTTTGAAGAATTGTAACATTAACACTTGCTTATGTAAATGGCAAAAAAATAAATAAAAATATAATTAGTTTTTAAAATATTATGAACAAATGTATAAAAAGCAATTTGTAAACATATTTATTTCTTATTGTTACTATTATTTAAAAATAGAATTATTTGGTAAAAATAAAGTGATTGAAACCTCATAATAAATTTACGCAGTGAGACAGTCTCAGTAGTACATTGTTTACTTATCATAAATTTCATTTTAATTTCAAAATTAATTTTTCAATTTACCTCCGACTGAAGCTAACAATTTTGAAAAACATTGTCGTAATTGATTTCATATCGTTAATTTTTTTTTATAAAAACTAAATTAACATTGCTGATATTGTTTTCCAACTTAAGTATCTATTTAAATCTAAAAGAAAGAAAAATTTCTATCTATTCATGATTTAATCTGCTATAGCAATCTTCGCATTGCTTATACATACTATATAAATTATTTAACGACCCAATAAAAAACAAAGTTTTACGATTGTTATGATTATTAGTAATATACATATATGTGCGTGTATATTATAATTTCATTAATCTAGAACATTTCTCAACGTTGTTTTGTTCTCCATGTGTGTTTCTTGGAATTGAATTAATAAAAGTATTAATGTTAATTAATGTTACCAAATAGGCGGAACGGGCAGTAACCAGAAAGTGAATTAAATATCGCAATGAAACGGTAATTTCAACTAAATCGTGGGTTCAATCGGATGAGATTGATCAGTTGCATAACGGACATTGTGTAATTAAAAAAAATAAACGCACAAAAGAAATAATTTATTCGATTTCAATAAATTAACATTTTTATTTATTCAACGATTAGGAATAAAATAATTAGTTTATGCAAATTAATTTGTTTATCCCTTATTACACTTATTGAAGATAAACAATAAAAAATCCAAGCGTGGTCGACTCTAATTACCGATTCCCACGTATTAATTTAATACACACTGGTCTAATTATAAAATTAGCATATTTTAAAAGACCATTGAGTTTATTCTAATCATTCTCCATCCGATGCATAGATATAATAAATCTGCTTTACCGAAAAAAAATTTATATATAAAAGATAGATAATTAGTATGGACTTCCGATAGATATCAAGGCAGACTTCCGGAATAGATAATTAGTGGAGGGAAGAAATGTTAAAACGAGACGCTTCAGCGGCTCCACATCTAAACTAAACAATATATAATTACTGCGGTGTAATCCATTTGCATATAATAAACATTACAATCTCGGAATAGGTTATTGCAATTAGATTTTTCCTTATTTTACAAAATTGTGTGCTTATGTACAGTTAATGATTTGTAAAGATAATTCTTTATCTTGGAGATAGATATGCAATCATTTTTTCATTACCGTGCATATATGCAATGGATTAAATAATAACCATAATCAGTTTTATATAAATACACAATTTGATCAAGAGATTTTTGTCTTGTATTTTAAATAAATATTAAATTTTAATGATTAAATTCCGAATAGTTAGACGAGCATACAAAACAGACAAATAATTTTGAAGAAAAAAAAAGATACATGTTTCCACTCTTTTAAAACTTTAAAGTGGTTTAACATATTGCAATGATTAAAAGTATAATTAAAAGTTTTGCAGATCTATTTACACTACAGATATGCAAATATTTTTTCTTAATACTTGCATTCTATCCTGTGGAAGTGGGTTTCAAAGAATACTTGCACTAGTCCCTCTGCTGGTCATTTAAGGCTACCAGCGGATAGAAAACGCGATAAAAAATCCCCCTGTGAAAGAGGTAGAATACAACAAGAATTTTTTCAGAACTCTATTGCTGGCTGAAAGAGATAACCTAGAGAAAAAAACAAAACCTAGTTCAAAAATCACTTTTAAACAATCCAGTCACTTTGACGTGCACTAATTCACTTAGGAGATCCTTATAATTTTTGTCAAATCACAGAAGAAAAGATAATTCTGGAATTTAAGATTTTTTTAGGACCAATTTACTATAATTTTAGCTTTTGGCAATACAAGAAATCAAACCTTACCCAGTTTAATTAAGCGGCTATTTATATTTTGTTTTAAGCTGGGCGAGGAGGTGTTAATGTATTTATAGATACGTAGTTTAGACATTTTACCCAGTAATTAATGTATTTGGTTTTTCTATATTCTTATATCGCTTTGTTATGTTTGGCAACTGCATCAGTGGTGGGCAAAAAGTCCTGATGATGTCGTCAATGTCTTATGTTTTCAGTCTGCACAAAATTGCAGTAAAAAATATTTTAAGTATTTAATTATAATGAATGCAGAAGTTTTAAAAAATATCTCTCTTTTCAAACGACGGATTTAAGGTAAATCTCTTTCAAATTACTAGTGGATCGGTAAAAGCTTTAAAGCAACTGAGAAACGGCATGCTATTAATCTAAGTAACCGATGCTATACACTGCAAGAAATTGTTAGAATATGTGACTCATATATCCCAAATCTACAATATGCAGTAATTGTGGTAAAGAAAAGCACGACCCATTGAAATGCAAAGGTGTTGCATTCTGCAATAATTGCCAAGGCTTCTTATATATTCAAAGGATTTGCCAAAATAACAGGGCAAAAAGAAGATTGAGGAGATTGGGGCAACAAAGAAAATTATTTACTTTTATGTCCAAAAAAGTATGAAAAATGTTTTCTCCTCATTGGCAAGTCTTTAAATGCAAAAATCTCAAAATTCTGCAAAAATTTGGCAACATCGCCTAAGACACTCAATATTAAGGTTGCAAGCTTTAAAGCTTTATTTTCAGATCATGTTCCAATATGTGTTTCTCTTTAAGAAACACAATTCAAAGTCAGTCTAGGAGGATTTACTATTTATTGTGTAGTCCCTATAAACGTCTCTACTGATTTTTGTAATAGCTTATTTAGGGAGAAAATTTTTTTTTGTTTTACTTTCTGTATATTCCACCAAACACTAACTTAAATATTTTTGTCAATCTATTATTTGAGGAACATCCACATTAGTTTTAGCGATAACAGAAGCTGTAATTTGGAAAATATGTTTTCAGCAATGGATTGAGTTACATTAAATTAAGATAACATGTTTCACATCCTACCAGGCGATGGCCCTTTTCTTTAATAATTTGTATATATTTTTATTATATAAATAAAATTAAACAATTTTTCCTAAAAAAGGTATTTTACACAGACTTTTTTTAATCATAAGAAAATATAAGCATAAAATATTGCAAATTGAGTACGAATTATACAAAACCTTCAAAATCCTTTCATACCATATATTTTACATAGATTTTTGTTCTTGCGTCTGTAAAAATTAATTAAAACATATTTTAATGAACGAATTAGATAAAATTGTGAAAATATTGCGTGCAATTTGCTATTTATTGCAGTACTTTCGCGTACGGTAGCACAAGCAAATATATTTTTCAAAATATTCTAGAAATTATTACTAATACATAACAGGAAGAAATAAAATTTCGAAAAAAGAATTATAATGAAGCAGATTACAAAAATTAACAGTTATAATAATATTATATTCATTTTAGTTGCTTTTTTAATAATTATTTTATTTTTATTTGGTAAATTTATTTATTATAACAGACCGGTTTCAATATATTAATATTATTTGCATTATTAATTAAAGAAGAAAATATAAAATAATATTATAAACAAAATTATATACAAAGAAACATTTAAAATGTATTTACCAAATTTTTCTCTCAATTCAACAAGTAAATAAAATTACAATGACATTTAAAACATTTATGAATATAAAATCAAAATTATTAAATACAATAGAAACCACAACATAAATATTGAAAGATCCAATTTTGTCAAACATTTTAGTATAAACAAACACAACATTTCTTTTCAAATTAACACATTAATTTCTACATTTCAGCTAAAACTGTAACCTTCCTTGATTATTTAGAAATTAAAAGTTATTTAAAATATCCAAATTATACTATATATGTTACAGTTATATGTAAATGAATGAATTGATTTATATAAATTACTTATATTAGATTAGATTACATTTAAAAAAAGCGTTAGTGGAAAAATACATAGCTATTTATGTAACAAGTGTCTAATTGTATACAAGATTTTATCAACTACCATAGCAAAACAATCTATTTGCTTACTTCAATAGATGCATTATTAAAAGTAATATCAGATGATTAGTTATTGAAAAAGATTTTGAATTGTTTGTTACTATGTTGTTAATATGACTATTTTTGTTTTCTATGTGTTCGCAAATTAAGCAAATATTTGTAATTTTCTCTATTTCAGATTCTTGTAAACAAATTATATCGGCAAAAGTTTCTAATTGTGTTGTTGGTGAACGCCGTAAAGAATTATTTTTACAATTTCTGTTTTATTTTTTTTTATTTCCACGTAGTAGTTAGCAATATAATCACTTTTCTATCCATCATTATGCTAAAGATTCTACTGCCATCGGCATTTTCCTTGTCTATATGAAAAAAAAATCCTGGACGTAGAGCTAACTATCTCCCGGATAACTCAATAGGTTTGATTCCTCCTTTAAAATCAGCAGTTATAGTAAAGTTCGTAGGCTTATTTGTTTTTGATTTTGTAACATGTATTTTTAAAATCTTTTCTTTATCCTTTATATTATCATCTTGACCTTTTGTTTTCTGTTTAAAGATGGTATAAGTTAATTGTATCTACTGATGCCAACATTATCTATAAAAATTAGTGTATTATAATATAATTATTATATAATTATATAATTAGTTCAGAATACTAAGACCTCTTCTTCTGTTGCTTTACACCCATGTGCGTTGGCGAATTATCATTCATTGTATCATTGTTTAAGTTTTGTTTATTACTGCTTGGCATATGTCGCCAAACTTTCTTATTCCGATCCAGTTTCTAATGTTCCTGAGCAAATGATAGCTGTTTACGTCCGATGCCCCTTCTGCCTTCTATCTTTCCTTCGAGTAAAGCTGGGAAATTCGGTATTTTGGCCCCCTTAGTATGTGACCCAGGTATCCTATCTTGCGCTGCTTTATGGTGTTGAATAGTGATCTATTTACTCCTGCCCTTCTCATCACTTGCTTGTTGGTAATGCGGTCTACCCACGGAATACGGAGCATCCTTCTTAATGTCCACATCTCAAACGCCTCGCTCTTGTTAATGGCTGCTGCTTTTATCGTCCAGGTTTCTGCTCCATATAGTAGAACTGGATAAACGTAGCATTTGACCATTCTGTGACGGATTTCTAAACTAAGGTTTTTATCGCATATCACGGGTCGTAGTTTGTTGAATGCCTGCCTGGCTTGTTCTACCTTACTCTTGATCTCTTGTAGTAGGCCTCTTCTGTCGTTTACTAGTATGCCTATGTATTTCGTGCTCATAGTTCTTTCTATCCTTTCCCCCTCTACTGTGATGGACGCCTTTGCCCGATTATTACGCCTTATAACCATGAATCTTGTTTTGGATCTGTTGATTCTTAGTCCGGCTTCTGTCCCCTTTCTGTTTATGTTGTTCATTAGTAGCTGTAGGTCTTGTTGGTTGCTTGCTATAAATACTGTGTTGTCTGCGTATCTTATATTGTTTATTGTAGTACCATTCACCTTTATTACAATTTCTGTATCATCTAAGGCTTCTAAGAATATTTGTTTGACGTGGAGGTTAAATAGCATTAGAGAAATTATGCATCCTTAACGTACTCCTATTTTGATCTCGATTTCTCATGTCGTTAGTTGGTTGTTCATTCTAATATTGGCCGATTGTTGCTAATACAAGTTTTGGATTATTCTTAAGTCTTTTTGATTTATACCAGCTGTTTTTAGGTATTCGATGACACGTTCGTGGTTGATACTATCGAACGCCTTTTCATAATCGATGAAGCAGAGGATTATGTTATTTCTTTGGTCAGTTTTATACTTATGTGTTTAGGAAAAATGATGCTTCTCCTGTACCGGTGCCACTCTTGAATCCGAACTGAGTGTCTCCGCATAGCCTCTCAAGTTTACTTAATAACCTGGTATGTATAATGCGTAGGAATATTTTTAATGCGTGACTCATTCATGAGATGATCCTGTGATCTTTGCTTTTTGGGGAGCATTATGAACATGGACTTTAGCCATTCCTTCGGAAGTTGTCCAGTGTCATAGATCTTGTTGTATAGTTTTAATATTATGTTTAAGTTTTCCTCCTGTATCTGCTTGAAGTATTCTACGTACATATCGTCTGGACCTGGTATTTTGTTGTTCTTTGTAACCTTAATGGCGTGTACTTTAGTTTTTAAAATGCTGGGCCCTGTGAGGTCCTGCTGCGTTGGGCTGGTTGGTGCATCCGGCCTGTCATCGTCAAAAAGCTTTCTTGACGTACTCCCGCCATAGATTACAATTATCCATGTCATTAGTTATTGCCTCGTTTTGGTCATTTGTGATGTGGTTCGAATTTCCCCTTTTGCGTGAACCTGTTATTTCCTTGATTTTTCTGTGTAGGTTAAATACATTAATATCATTCTTTTGTAATTCCTCAACTTCCTTACATCTTTGCGGCACCTATTACTCCTTGGCTATTCTGATCGCTCTGCTTATTTTCTTATGCATCACTTTATACTCGGCGTGTTTTTGCTGATTTTTAGCCTTCTGCGTTGTTCCATCAGCAGCGTGATTTTTTGTGTCATCCAGTCCTGGATGACACAAGAAATGATTTTTGTTGCTCCTGACATACCCTATGATGTTATGTGCTTCCAATGTTAGCATGTTTCTGAGGTGTTGCCATGTGTCTTCGACTGTTTCCAGTTGAAATGGAATTAAATATGCGGTTCTCAGGATAGGTTCTTTTGTTAGTTAACAAATGTCGATTGTTTTTTACATTTAGATGTTTTCTGTTTTACTAATCGAAGGTGTGTATTTGCTATAATTGGGTTGTGATCCGAGGCGACGTCTGCTCCCGAGAATGCGGTTACTCGTTTGATGTAGTTGCAAAATCTTTTATTAATTACGATGAAATCAATCTGGATCCTAACGATGTGATCTTGTCGATGCTGGGGGACTATCCAGGTGCATAGACGACGTTTCGGCATTGGGAACTATGCATTAGTTGGTATGTACTTATTGTTTTGGCAGAACTCTACGAGTCTGTCCCCTATGTCATTTCTAATACCCAGGTCAAATTCCCTAACTATGTCTTCGTATCTACCTTCTCCATTTTTTGCATTAAAATTACCCATTATTATGTTTATGTCTTCCTTTTTGGTATGCTTGAGTGTTGCTTTTAATCATCTGTAGAATTCTTCGCACTCTGCTTCTGGTTTCTCCGCCGTGTGTACACTTGAATTATGTTTACTGTCTTAGTATTAAGTTGTAAGAGCATGATTTCCGAGATTGGCAAGAAATTATATACAAATTTCTTAGTGTTGTTGCCCACCACAACAGCCACTCCGTGTCTATGATGTTTATCTGTTTCGCCGCTGTCTGAGTAATACATAGTGTAGTTAGACATTGTGTGTATCCCGTTTTTGGTCCATCTCACTTTACTGATGCTCATATTGACTTGTAGTCTTTGTATTTCTTGCGTTAAATTGTTAATTTTTGCTGGTTCATAGAGGCTGTTAACGATTTTTTGAAAATTGTGTTTTAGCTGGAACCGGAAGATTCGTAGCACCTTCCTGCCATTTAAGGCCTGCCCGTTCCTGCATAAATGATAATTTATCCTGGGGAAGTTACGCGTGGTGGTTTCCTGTTTCCTTCCACGCCGCAGTACCACAACCATTAAGACTGCTACAGTCATGCTTGTGGAAGTCCGTGCGGTAAGCCGGTTCAGGATCATTTCCTTTTTGCCTCATATTGGTACTGGAGGTCGCTGCTGCCCCCCCTCCGGTGCTAATTTTAGTCCGCCCCTGGTATTTTATTTCCCAGGTACCAACTGGTAGGCTTTCTCCTATCCGGAAACGCGCCCGATGAGGGACTAGCAAAACCTCACATCGACATAATATCCCATAAAAACATTTTTATTATATTTTGTGATTTGATTTTTGTGTGCACCGATCTAAAAATAATTGATGTTGTATTTTAAACTTATTTCTATACCTTTGTGGTAACATATCTAAACTAGCAATGATATTATTTTCTCTAATTTTGGTAGGACTGCAATCAATGTTATTCTTTTTAAGATAATTTTCTTGTTTGATTGATCTTAAAAGAAAACATGTTTTATGATATTAATAATATTTTGGTCAACGTAGGAGTTCCATTTACCTTAATTTATTTGCCTTTAAAGTATACCACAACCTGAGACTGCTGTAAATAATTTTTTGACATAATATATACTTGAACCGTCATTGCGGTGATTTTAGTAACGTAGCTATTTTTACATATTTTCAATTCAATTAATAAATCTTTCAATTGCATTATGGATTAAAAGATAATATGATGCATTTGTTCTTATTTATAACTAGTTTATAACTAGATAATGGTAAATAAATGAAACAGATTAATTATTTATTACATTTTAAAATTTTTGCCCAGCCGGGGCCAGATAAAAAATTTCACCTGTCTGGACAGATAAAGTGACACTTTCTCCCATAAGTACGATAAAATTATATTTTTGATGTGTTAGTCGATAAACAAAATTATTTAAAAAATCAATACAAATAACGTTGAAAATGATAATTCCTATCGAAACTAGTTTAAAGAATAAATAAATAGATTAAACTGTAAAAATAGAATGATTCATTAATGGATATTATAAATGACATAACAGAATTTTATAAAATTAAAAAAGAAAATATAACATAAATAAAATAAGTAATATTCAAATATCGAATGTGTTAACATTGTTTGAAAGCTGTGAGAAATGTCGTATATATTGTTGTATGGTAAATAAAATGTAAAACATGTTTGTAAAATGTGGAAAAGATTAGCAAAATGTTAACAAAACATGTAAAATGTTTGCAAAATGTACACTGTTTTATCCTGCAATGATTTAGCATACAGTTTTCTTATTATATTTGCGTAATGACCATATATTTGCCAAAATATTAAATAATTTTCAGTCGTTAATTGCTGATATAATAATAATGATTAAAATAACTATTTATTGTTATAATATTTGCCATTTACATTTTAAAACATTTATTTGCATAAAAATCATTAAAATTGATCTATTTGTAATAAATTATGCAAATTAGATGGCCGCATGAGTGCTTCACCGAGCATTGTTATCTTAATTAGAAGACCTACGACAAGTATTTCGGCAATATTAGATAGTTTATTGTTGTTGGATATAATTAACTGCTTATAAATTTCACAATTAAGATACTGTGGCATAAGTAAATGTCGAATTAATTAGCAATATACGAACGAAACAGCGTTCATACATTATCAATAATAATAATAAATTACGACAAAAATTAATTCCATATGTAAACTTGGCTGATTTCAATCGGACCGTTAATATTGTAAACGAACCGAATAAAATATGTTCGTAGAGGCCAATATTCCCGTCCACCTGTTGGCATCCATTGAATTCGTGGCATCTCGATCAGTTCGAAAATATATTGGAATTTATTATGCGACTTTCTCACGATGATTTTTTCAGGGCCGATCGACAGATTTATTTCACCCTCACAATGAGACCTTCTCATTGTCACCGGGCGTCCAAAGGAACGCACCCGCATCCGAACAATGCCAGTCGAATAAGTCTCCAACTTTTCCAAACTCAATCAAAGGAGAACTTTTCACCTTGCTAATTTATCGATTCTGAAAGTTTTATTACAAAGGGAATTTTGATTTTACCTTTTTTTTTTTGTTGTAGGGGTAACTTTATGTTGGGAGGAATCCGATGAAATTAATTTAATTGAATTATGTATTGATGCGGAGTTTTCATGTTGAATAAATTCGACCACTCGTGCTGTCAAAACTCGATAAAATTTTTGATGTACGAGTTTCGCATGCTACATGCAAAATAAATCATCGGCAAACAGCAACAAACCAAAACTAGAGCGTAATCCAATAAAGTAACACTTAATTACCTGTATAAACCAGCCGGGAGCAAATAGAATCACAGTGCAATTGACAGATATTCGCGATTTATATCGGGCTGGCTGCAAGCAAAAGTCACCCCTCTGGTCGGGAATGCAGTAGATTCAATTTTGCCTGGTTTTGCCTGTCTATAAGAGTTGCATCGGGCCCGAAATGTAAACCAATTGACTTGTTAAAACAGTGTTTATGAATTCGAGAATCGACACTTGAAATTTGAAATATCGGGTAGAAATAGAGTTTGATGATTCGGAGTGGTTGCGGCCACTCGGCGCCGGGCTGAAGTGGGCCTGCATTTGTTGTCCCACCGAATCCATCAATCGTTGAATAGCTATAAAATATTTTGCTAAATAAATTTGAATAAATCCCAAAACAGCAAATCTGCATAAATTGAATGAAATAAATTTACCGCAATAATAATTGCTGATGTATACAGTTGGCTTGATGTTTTCATAGAGGGTGGAGAAAAGGCAAAATAACTATGCGAAAGTAATAATCGAAGTGCAATGAGTAGACGATACAAATATGGATAATTAAGACAGCTGTTCTGTGCGCCCGGAGGGGCGGGATAATGACAAAAACACAAATTGCGATTTTTAAATTACGTTTTTGTTATCTCTGAGCGGAGAAATGAAAATGATACGTGCCAGAGGCGTTTTTAATTTTCGAGAAATGATCGCGCATGTTAACAGTAATAAGGAGCTTCAAGATTTTACAATGGGCCGTCTCGCTCTAATGCGTACCGATGCAGGCGCGGGGGGGCAGTCGCTCGGTCTCTCTCATCCGCCGATCGGGGGGCCCCGCGCTTGTTTAATATCGCCCTCGGCCGATAATGTACGTTGCCGTATTATCAAGGTAGAGCAATAGAGACACCTTTTACGCTAATTGGAATCCGCGGACCTGCCTGTCTTTCACACAAAAAAATTACATCCACTCCCACCTCGCGTTTCTATTCCTTCGTTCTTTCCCCACTACGCTCCTATCAACAAACCCGCGAGCTGATTTTTCAATATAATCCAGCATCGTCATTCCAGCTATTTTCATTTGCATACTTTTTCATATCTAAATAAAGGAAGAAATAATCATTGCCAGTATTTTAATATTCAAATTGCTATGTATAAAATGTGCAATGAAGAGGAATTCTTCACTGATTACAATTTTTAATATCGCAACTTTGCAATTATAATCCATCATATATCAACGACATTTTATTAATTACTTCATATCTATATAAATTATTGCAGTTTTTAAACATACATTTATTCTTACAATGTTTTTATAGTTTATTAATTGACAATTTCTAAAAAAAATATTATACAGATTTAATTTGTTAATATTTTTTAAATAGAATAATTTAATTAATTTAATTTTTATTAGATTTTGCTGTTTTATTTGATTAATATTTTAAAATTTGCAATTTTCCGTAACAAGTTGCATTATATTTTGTTTTATAAAACTCAGATTTATTAACATTTTTGCTGCAAATGGCAAGTTCTCTAAAATTGCATTTTATTGTAAATTTTAGGTTACAAATTGTAACATTTGTGAGTTTTATTTAATTTTTGGTTTTTGTTTTAATTTGCATTTTAATTTTTATTTTATAATAATTAAAATTTTTATTAATTTTTTTATATTTCTTAGTTATAAATCTTAATTCAGTTTTACCTTTTTGTCATAAATTGCATAGTTTTTTTAATTTTATATACAGTTCTTTTATGTAAGTTTTGTAATTATTGTTTTATTAAATTACTAATACTACTAATTATAAGAGGGGAAATCAGCCAGCGTCGTAATTTGTCCTTATCTCTCTTTCTACCATGTGGTGCTGCACTTGTGCACACTTAAAGATGGCAGACACAGTGCAAGTGGCAGATAATAACACACTCTTCCTACAGTCCCGACCTCCTTTCGATTATCATCTATTTGGTCCAATGAAGCGAGGACTTGCTGATCAACACTTTGGAAGTGATGATGAAGTGAAGTCTGCCGTCCGTCAGTAGTTGCACGAACAGCTTAACAGTTTCTTCAAACTTCGAATCGAGAAACTTGTTTCCCGTTGGAACAAGTCCACCCAATATTGGGTGACTGCGTCAAAGAGTGAAGAAAGAGTGACGTTCACATGTATATTTTAGATTTTGAATAAAACGTATAGTTATCCTAAAAAAATTACCAACTTCTTATTAATTGTTTAAAACGTTTAGAAAATTCTATCAAGTTTGTAAAAAGATATTAATTTAAAAAAATATATTATTGATGTGTACACATCTAATCTATTGCTCCGCGGCTGCCGTTTATTCTGAAATTAATCTTCACGCTATGACGTCAGTATTAGGTTAAGACCTCACATAAACGTGTAAGATATATTTATGTGACTCTATTATATGCATTCATAAATGAACGGCAGAGTTATGCTCAGCCTCGGAGACGGGGACGGGGTGTTTCGCGGACTCACGGTTGCGTCTCGCGGTATTTTCGGGTCCTTTGGTTTTTCGTGATCTCTGGTGCTCTTTTTTGATTTTTATTATCATAAAATCGAATAAAATTTTCAGAATATTCAATCAAATATTTATTATTTTTAGATGAAATTGAATAGAAGTTTGCAGTTTTTTTTAATAAAAATTTTGCTAATTTAACTAAAAGATTCAGAATTTGATATTTAATCAAATTTTACAAATTATTTTATATATATATATATATATATAAGAATTTGTATATATAATTGTATAAGTAGCTGTACCTACAGCTACAGCTAAAGATACAGCTACACCTACAGCTACAGCTACAGCTACAGCTACAGCTACAGCTACAGTTACAGCTACAGCTTTTTTTTAACTTCATGCAATAGAGTGGAATCGCCTTACGACATTACTTTGCTCTATAGCATCCTCTTAAGCACCTACTTGATCCTTTCGTGCTCTCTCCTCCTGTTCTTTACAACGTATCACTGAAT
>JARJEC010062997.1:0-19014 GCA_030264575.1 Tachinus sp. AB-2021 | reverse complement strand
CGTGATGAAACTCCATTGTAAACTTTAATAAAACACATGTGCGTAAGGTTTTAAAAATATTTAATTGTACTGCGACAATTGTTTGAATGATCATCTGCCTGATGATGCCACAGTGTGGTGAAACAATTGTCGCAGTACAATTAAATATTTTTTAAACCTTAGGCACATGTGTTTTATTGAAGTTTATTATATTTATATGCAATTATGAATCTATAACTTATATTTAGGGTTTTTTAATTAGGTTTTTAGCTTTTAATTAGGTAGTTTTAATTAGGGTTTTTTGCATTTTGCACATCAAATGGAAATTATATAAAAACCTAATTCGCAAAAGACATAAGTCACAAATCATTAATTTTTGAGGGGAAATAAAAAAACGCTTTATTAAATACAATTCTGGTTTAATAGAGACTTATGACATATTCTGTTTTACAACTTTTGTACACCTGCAAGTTTTTGTGACTTACAACAATATCAGTAAATGATAGCTTTTTTTTACCAAATAGCATCACTACCTTATTCTTGACCATATTGGACTTTTGATTTTTACGAATTAGACCGATAATCCTGCACGAAAATTTTTGTGGGTTACTATTCTAGGGTTAATATATAGGATAAAATTCTTGTTCGAAATTAAATAATAATAAATTAAAATTGTATGTATCTACTAGGTGACTTGTTGGTTATATGGTTATATGAATCCAGACAAATAAAATGTATATGAGTGTAAATACAAAAAATCAAATTTATTGTAATATTTGTGATCACTTCCAACTATAAAAACAATTCCTTTTTTTTATATAAATAATCGACGGAAAATATTTTTGTAAATGCAATTAATTGTTCAATCAATGAACAATTAACATTTTAGAAAAAAAACTAAATTAAATGTCATTTAAACCAGAAAATCGAAAATAAAAAATAGAAAAAGTCATTTTTTGTCTGAATTGAACGATATGATCTATAGACCCGATCTATTAATGAAGTAAGCAGAGGCCGTTATGAAAATAGATCTCCGTCACTAACTCGCACAAATCAGATATAATATAGAATATAAAACTTTATTGATTACTCTGAGACTAACTTCACAACTAATTTGAAGCGAAGCGCTCAAATTTATGATGTCAGATATCGCTCATCCGAAAGAAAAGTGACACAACTCAAAAATGGCAAATGTTCAGGAAATACATTTAAAATACATTTATTACAGTACATTGGTAGTCAACTTTGAGCAAGACACAAACTGATACTTTTGCCATTTACCGATGTTTTCTGTAAACTCACTTCTGACGTTTTTCAGTTAAAACAATAATTATTTGTGTATTATTTTATGAAATAATCCTTAAATTGATATTTTTGAGATGTGTCACTTTTCTTTCGGATGAACAATATGTTATCTATGTTTTTTTTAAAATTTAAATAGTGTTTTCACATTGATTACACAAGGTAATACAAAAATATGTATATTTTGAATGAATGCTCATTTGACATAAAAACGTTCGTATTATTATGATAAGTCTTAGTTAGATACTAGATAATTTTTAAGTTTATCTTTGAACAATTGGTGTCGAGCATTTTTAGGTTTTCAGGTTGCTTGTTAAAAATGTTGCGTGCATAGTAGCGAGGTATATTTTTTGACTTTGTAAGTCGATTTTGTTTTGGTCTTATAAAATTATAATATTCACGAGTAATCTAGCAGAAATTATTGAAAGAAATGTTATTAATAGTTTCTCCTAAAGTATTTGATTTTTTATCAGTATACAGTAAAATCTCTAGTTGCGGACACCTCCTATAAAAGGACAACTTCTATAACTGGACAGTTTAGAATGCACCAACACACATGTATTTAACTTTCTTTTAAGCGGACACCTCCAATAGGTAAAATTTGTTGTCCGCTTAACGGAGATTTCACTGTAATTAAAAAGCCATATAATGTCAAAATATATTTATGAAAATTGTTTTTGAGACTTATTTATCATACAAAGGTTACTACATTTATATTTACAATTTTTATTGCCCAATAAAATTATATTATTTTATAAAATCAAAACATTCTTTTAATACTAAAGTAAAGTATGTCATAGAATTTTTATCATTCACTTACTTTATCAATATATTGCGCAATATGTTTATAGTATTTCACAATATATTAAGTTAATTCTATATTGTGCAGTGTGTATTTAGTATTTCACAATATTATTAAATTATTCAATATTGCACAATATGTTTTTATATAATTTCCATTTTGGGAGCATATACAGGGTGTTTATAAAGTTCGAGAATGAGTAATTTTTATTTATGCAAAACGTTTTTGAGAAAACAAAAGTTGTATGGTATTAATTAATTAGGGGACGTTTCAAAAAATAAAAATGTACAAAAATATTAACTAAATCACAAAACAAAAGAAGCATATTTGTTACGTTTGATTTTGAATTATAACAAACAAAAATAGAAAAGAAATTCAAAATATTAGGATTTTTAAATAGTTATTTTAGAATTTACTATGATTTTTTTGGCCTTAAAAAAATAAATTGGTTAAGATAATATCGGCTATAGGACTTTATTATGGTTTTTATTTAATGTATCTTAAACATTATTAATTTGCATAGTTTTGGATAGTTTCGCTTTCCTTCACCAGCACTACAAAATGAAAAATCAATAAAAATTTAAAAATTAACAACAAAAGAACATTGCCACACTGTAGCCCTTTGGTATTATCATGCCGCCATGTAGAAGAAGGCCACAATTTCAATTTCAATCAAACAAAAATTCTAGATTTGGAACCGAATATTAAAAAAAGACATATTAGTGAAATGTTTTTTATTAATTGTTTTCAATCCGTTAATTATAATACTGATACAGCTAATCTAAGGATTATTTACAATAATTTAATTAAATTAGAGGACTAAAACTTCTATTATTTTTATATAATTAAGTTTGCAATGATTGAGTATAAGAATTGTATTACTTCAAAAACATATGAATTTGTTAACCTTAATTTATATGTCAAATTTGAGTGTAAACAAATTGTTGCCAACATAATATATGTCATGAAATGTATTCTTGATTGAATCTATTCGATTCCTTAATTAAAATTAATCCAAAATAATGGGTTTTTTGTCCCATTTTGCATTAAATATGAATTTAGTGGTGATTTTTCGAAGAACACTCACCAACATAACTAATCTTAACCATCTTCTGGGGGTTAGCAAGGTTTTTGAAAATTTCTAGCTTCCAAACTTTTTGTGTTATGTGTGACACATACGTACACATATACTGAAAATGGCAAAAGATGAGTATGACTCATCATTTTTCGAAACAAAAATCACGAAGCAAATCTATATTCATTTAGATACTTAAAGTATATAAAAACGTTTTTGGTAGTTAAAGTCATTTTTTACCTCTCAGCAAGATGATTTTACATACACTCATACGTACATACATACATAAAGTACCTATTTTATAAAGTTCTCAGTAAAAAATAAATTACAGCATTTTTTCTAAAATGTTTATTGCAAATGCACTTTTGTTCACCGTAGTAATTATTTTTGAAATAATACATTTGTTTCTTTTTTAACAAATGAATGAAGGTCTTTCAGTAACGAATTAAAAAATTCTGAGAAACACGCAGAAACTATAAATGTTGCCAATTAGTGGTCTATATATATAAAAAACTATATTGCTAATTCTATGATTGATAACTTCTTTAGTTTTATTAAAATATGTATAATAATAATATTATACTTTTTCAGATTACATGTGTCATGTATACGTGCGCGGTGATAATTTAGCTGGCGTAGTCATCTGTGATCATGAATATCCATCAAGGGTGGCTCACACATTAATAACAAAAATTATGGATGAATTTGCTCAGAAAATTCCACCTTCCAGTTGGCCCAATTTAACAGAACGTGAAGTTATATTTAATCAACTTAATACATACTTAGCAAAATATCAGAATCCTGCGGAGGCTGATGCTATGACCAAGATTCAAGAAGATCTTGATGAAACAAAAATTATACTTGTATGTAGTTAATTTGACATATTTAACAAAGTGATTATTTTTTATATCATTTTAGCATCATACAATTGAAGCAGTATTACAACGTGGAGAAAAAATAGACGATTTAGTATCGAAATCTGAGGGACTAAGTATTCAATCGAAAGCATTCTACAAGACAGCAAGAAAAACAAATAGCTGTTGCACTTTTGGTTAAGCCTTATGTACTTTGTGCGCATTCATCTGACATTCCTTTACAGTGCATCTTCCCCAAATTTTTTTGTGATAGTTTTATTATTTTTACCAAATATCCTCATAATCCTTCAATTTTAATTTATTATATTTTTTTTCATAAAAGGAACGTTACAAGTTAATCTTGTAAATATGAATTGAAAATTAATTTTTATTATATGAACATCATTGTTTTTGGTCAGTTATCAATTAAAAATTGCTAATATTACTTTGTGCAAATTTATTTTATGTTTTGAATGTATTGTGATTGATTGAGTCGCTTCATTGTTCGACAATAAGTGTTAAATGTTATAGTTGTATCTATATAAAAAGGGTATAATTCGATGTTGTATATATTTATACAAAATGGCTCTAATCTACATGTATTTTAACAATTGACAAAGCTGGTGTTTTAAATTTGATCATTAACTTTATGATCATTTTTACTATAAATTGAAACGAACGATTCTATCTTATAAGACAAGTAGATTATAGTCGTCTTGGTTTTTATAATATTCTTGATAAATGTCTTAATTATGTTATTGCTGAATGATTCCCGGAAATGCAATCTCATTAGTACAAATTTTAGTGCACCTGTCATAGTTAATTATTGCAAATTACTTGTTTCTATAATGTATATAAATTAATATATTAAGTTTTAATTTGGAGATTGCATTTATTCGTTATGCCAATTTTTTTGGGGAATATATCAACTAATTATTCAACAACGAGAAATGCCCTGTAAATTTGGAAAAATCTATTTTTGATTCGCTTTATTTTTTTAAAAAAGACAAAACTTTATATGTATCTTGTGTAATTCGTTGTACAAATATATATGGACATGTATAAATGAATATATTCTGTATGTGTAATAATTATATTAAATTATATTTAACTTTATTACAGGCTTTTTTTTTGAAAATAATGTAGATGTTACTTTGAATGAACAGAAAAAATGAAAATGGAAAAGTCAAAAGAAAGCAACGCTAGATAATAAATACTAATATTAAGTTTTAAATTGAAATCGATCCTATTTAACATATCAACTATGATATAACTCTTATGAAATAATAGTAATATAAGACATGTACTAAAGAAAAATAATTTCATAAAATGTATAGTGAAATTCAGATAGTTATCAATGTCACGCTCTTATTTTCCCATTTAACCATAATATTTGTCTTTTGCACCAAACACATGTTATCTGAGTTTTACAGAATAACTTTTATGCACAGGAGTCGATTTGTTGCAAATATATAAGAATTCGATGGGATAGGACCTCAATTAAATCTATGGTAGTTGAAGCTTAAGAAAACGGTTCAGTTTTTGTTCCAATTCAAAGATTTTAGATTATGATAGTTAAACAGGTTATGCTTATTTGAAGTAAAACTTCTTTACGATATCAAAACAAAGTTTACTTGATATAATACATAGTATATAATGATATACAATCTTATCAAAATACTATTTGTAAGAATTCGCCTTATGTTTTGGTAGGAAATGAAATCCCTCTGGCACTGGACCTAATAGCATTTCACTTATTTTAATCCAATCAGTTGCAGAAGGTGAAGCAAACAGGGTTTCCAAATCATCTCTCCCTTTGTAATAAGGTGGTCGTTCATTAATTTTCTGTGGTGGTTCTTCCAATAAACCAACTGGTACATAACGATATAAAAATGATAGCCATTCCAATAAAAATCTCCTCGTGGTTTCAACACCTCTCATATCAGAACCCCAATGTTCAAGACCATAGTTTGTATATTTTTTCAATATATCAAATCGTTCAGAGCTTGATATATCCCATAATTTTTGTTCTTTTATTTCTGTATAAATCCATGGTTTGATCAATGCACCACGTCCAATCATAACTCCTGCTAATTCTGGACTTGTCTCACGGGCACGTTTATAGTCTTCATAAGTTAATATATCGCCATTACCGAGGACAGGCATGGGGGCAGCTGCTTGTGCACATTCTCTAATATATTCCCAGTTAGCATTTCGGGTGTAGCGCTGCTCACGAGATCGCCCATGAACTGTTACTAAACTAACACCCCAATCTCGGAACTTTGGAACCTGAAATAGAATGTTATTAAGATCTTTTTGAAAATAAGTTTGAATGTTTATATTTTCTTAAGCTGTAGAAACATTGATCTAAATGCACTCCATCTGACTGTGCGTACTACTCGTGCAAACTGCTCTTTGTTTGTGCACGCATATTATTCTTGTAAATTGCCCATGCGTAAGCTCGTACAAATCATCCACGATGTTTACACATCATACGTAAGTACAGGGTCATTAAACTCAATAGTTTTTTTTATCATAATTCAGTAGAACTCCAATTATCCGAATTAATTGCGACTAGACCATATTGGGATAATTGAATAATTTACGGAAGTAATTCCTTATGTACAGTCGTCATCACTTGATAGTTAACAATGCTTTTTGCTATTGTAAAGTTAGCTTTTATTGTAATCAAATACACTTCATAACATGACATTTCGTAACATAAATAAATACAACTATCATTCTAGTAGACATAGCCCAAAATTCACCAATGTCAAAAAGACATGATCAAACAATGTAAATATTAATTTTATAGCCTACAATTTTTAATAACTGTTAATTTTCAAGTGGCCACAAGTGTACATACATACACATACATAACATGTAATGTACAATGTATGCACATACATACATACAGTACATTTCAGTATGTACAGCACTAGACGAGTGAATATTTTTTGTTTCAACAAACAGTCTTAAAAAGTTATACAAAGTTGTACATANCGTACATATAATGTATCTAAATCCTTATTTTTAAAGAAATATATATTATTATATTCGAAATTTACAAATTTCACAAATTCCATAAATTCATAATACATATTAAATGTTTGTCCCTTTAAAACCTATTCTATATAAAATGTACTTACATAAGTATGAGCTATATTATTATTGGTGTAAATGGCCATACGAGTTTTGACTGTCAATGGTACACTAATAATTTGATTTAAATTTTTAATGCAGCTCTCTAAAACTTTGGCTCGTCTTAATAATCCACAACCACCACCTTGATTGAATACCATATCGATAGGACATCCAAGATTGATATCAATAAAATCAACATCAATTTCATTCTCTAATATTTCTCCACATTTTGTGAAAAGGTATGGGTTGCTTGCACATAATTGTACTCCAAATATTTTCTCGCTAGAATGGCGTTTAGTAAGAGCCCATTCAGGGCCTTTACCTTGTAATAATGAAGCGCACATTACCATTTCGCCACAAGTTACATCCACACCGAATTCTTTGCATATTCGTCTGAATGGAAGATTACCAACTGTTGTTAGTGGTGAAAGAAATAATTTGTCATGCCAGTTTATTGTTTTCTTCTCACGCTGAAGTAATTTAATAAGGTCTTCATCGGTTATAGCACCACATGTTTGATTTTCCTTTATAGCTTTTTCTTTCTTATCCTGAATAATAAAATATATTAATACATGAAATTCAAATTTTTATGTTAGTATAGTTGACTTATATTAAGTTAGTAAGCATTTCGACGCTCGCAAATAATATCAAATCATATGTATGAAAACATTTGTAAATTCGATCATATTTGAGCAATTTTATAGCTAGATAAAAATTTAAAGAAACATTAATTGTATCAAACAGAGTATGGTTTTTTTATTGAACAATGATCTTGCAATGATTCGAACTGACAGCTTATAAAGACTTCCAAACGACCCTGATAAACTAGAGCATTTTTCTAATTAATTATTACTTACATTATAATGTATAAGTTTCTCTGCCAACTTGAATTCATATTTTTTTTTACGTAAATTAATTTGCAATGTTGATAAAACACTATCAGGTGCAATATCTTCAATAAGCTTCTCTTTATTTATTTTATTTTTTCCATCAGATGTAATATGACTTGTACCAAATCGACATCGTACACTTGCTCGACATTTACCGAACGTTTCATAATTATAGCAAACACTGCCTAAAAAATAGATTGTTTATTAAATTTACTGATTTATATGTATTTTACTGACCAATATCTGTTGGTTTATTTTTCAGGTACTCTTCAACATCATGTAGATATCTACATTTATCACCTCTCGAGCACGGCTTTGCTTCATCACCTTCATTAATACGTAACAATTCAACACAAACCTCCTTTTCGTTATTCACTTGGAAGGTTTTACCACGATTTTTATTCTGCCCTTTTAATTTTTTTTCTTCGGTACGCTGTTTTTTATTAATCGGTTCTACAACCTCACTGACATCCGATTTATTAGTGTTATCATCATTTGGATTTATTTTGTTTTTATCTTTATCTGATACAAATGCTAATTGCACCTCTCTTGCCTGTTCTGGGAGAATGTATCTGAATTATAAATAAAATGAAAGCATAAATTAATAAGTTTATAAAAATAAACATACTCTTGTTTAATTTTACACAATCCCGACATAATTACGAAATTTAGTTTTAAATATGTTCTTTGCAATTAAATGATTAAACTATATTTAACTTCTCTGCAGATTTCCATGCTGTTAAATATTTCAAATTAATATAGGTTATTTGATATGCATTGTTGCCACGTTCTCGATAATCTCCTTTCTGTAGGGTGTTGCGACTTTTGGGCCGTGGGCGCTGTGGCTGATGCCGAAGCGAGAGTTGTTTTTGAAGCCGAACCTGATTTAGATCCGGTATCTGGCAAAACCGGCCGATATTTGAAAGATTCAATTCTGGCCAAATCTTGCTAACTATTTAGCCTAATCCGATTTTTTAAACAAATGATTTAATTTCTTTGAAAAATGTAAAAACATATTATTAATAAAATGTAAACAAAAAATAAACTATACAAAAAATAAAAAATATAAACGTTTAAAAAATATTAAAATACTAATATATTAAAACAAAATTGTAAAAAATTATTTAATATTGCTTCAATTTAAATTATAATATAACTAACAATATTAATTTTTTCCAAGATTTGTTGTCAATACTTTTATTTTTTACAGATATTTTCAGTTTAAAAGACTAAACCTTGCCAAAATGCTAGATGCCGACGCGGATTAATATATTTTTGCTATTTTTAAAAGAAATTCAAATTTTGTGTCATTTTGAATCCACCAACGAATAGATTTCAAAATAATTCCATATCACATATGCTCCTTATTTCAGTTTTTACACTCTATTTTTTAAACGTTTTACTTTTGTATGTAATTGACTGAGAGGACTTTACTTTACTATACTAAAATTGAAGACCTTGGGGCGACAAGGTTATTAGCCGCATCTCAAATTTTAAAGAGTTGCAATTCTTAAATTTCAAAAAAAGTTCAAATTATGTTAATATTTGAGTTTTAATTTGCATTACTTATTAAATTTCGATTGTGGCCAATAGCTCCAAAGTTGCCACCATTTTTTAATTCTCTCACTTGTGTATTTGTTGTGTAAAACTGCTGGGTGAAACAAATATTATATATATATATATATAACAAACGTTTGATGTTGACTGACAATAGCGGCCAACTCGCCTCCCATGTTTGGTTATATTCTGCGTCATTATGACGTAAACAAGACGTAAATATGGTGACAAAAAATGAAAGTATGTCAGGGTCCAAACACGTCACCTAGAGACGTAAAATTGACGTAATTTAATTATGTGAAAATGGCAACAGTTATTGACGTAAAATAAAGGTGTTTGTATCTTTTTAACTAATAACATGTTTTTAAGTAATCACCATTAATTACAAACACTCCATTATATGACAGTATTGTGACTTAGTTAGTTTATATAGTTTTTTTGTTAGTTAGCTGCTGCATCATGATAAATATGCAGGCCGACATCTTTTGTTTTAAACTAATTCCATTTAAGACTGGTACTGAATATCCGAAGTTATTTGATCTTGACTTAATTTTTCGGCTACTGCTAACAATAGCAATATTGCTATTATCACCATTCTTAAACAAAACGCCATGCCAACCAAAAATGAGTGAGGTTAGGTCTGGCAAAAACGTGAGAATTGTGATTATGTGATAACGTGTGCACAAGATAGTAACTCCAGAAACTAATAATAGATGGCGCGTTGCGACGTAATTTGAAGTGAAACATACGCCAATATGACGTCAAATATTGACTGCTGGCTGGGTCAATATTAATATTTTTACAACTATTATGGACCCGGTTGTATCCGGTCTTAGATCTGGTTCCTGTCCAGTTTCGGATATTATTTTAGTAATGTCATAATATGATTGATCAAACATACAAATTCAAATATAGATTAAATTAAAGTAATTTATAGATTACTACTTCATGCATGTCTGATACTATGCAATTTATTGCATCAAAAGTTGTACAGTTTATTGAAATACGGCATTTCATTGGCTGTTGTTTCCAATTCAGCCAATGGAATGCCACATTCCAATAAACTGTACAGCAATTGATATAATAAATTGCATAGTATCAAGCAAGCATAATGAAATATTTTAAAGAGAAGACATAAAAATTATTACAGATATAGTACGTATGGGAGAAAACCAAAATTCAATAGTTGGCGCTTTTGAGATGTTAAAGTAGGGAAAACACCTATGTGATCAATGGCAGCCAGTGACAAGTAATCTGTCACTTCAAATTGTGGATAAAATAAGTTATATTTCTGACAGAGATAGGCTTATTAAAGAAGGAAAACCGGTTTTCAAAGCTTACCACTGAACAAAATCATTGTTTAAGTGATATAACATATTGTTTCAACAACAGCTGAGGTTATTTTAAAAGCCACTACGACAGTGACAATTTACAATAACATTGATTACGTGAATTTTGTTTTTCCTATTTGAATAGTTCAAAATTGAACAGCAGAGGTTAGCCACTTTGCTGATTTTCTTCTACATTTAAATAAGAAGTTGATTCTAAATAGAATTTAAATGGGTAAACATTTACAAAACAAATTAAAGAGAACCATAAATTTAAAGAAAATTGAAAGTGTGCTTGGAACACACACAGTAGAACCTTATTAACCTGATTAACACGGTTATTTAAAGATTTTACTGCTAAAGCAATTTTGAAACATACCTGCTTATTTCGATTATTTGTGTCATAAAAAAGATATATTTTCTTCTCCTTTAAATAGATACAATTACCTTTAAAAAAATTTCAACAGCGTATTCTTTAAGTATTCTAAAAGGCCATGTTCCTTTTCCAAATAACCGATTCAATTTTATTATAATGTTTATACTGAAAATTAAATGTCGACGCCATCATCATATTTTTTATACGTTTTATTTGTGCATAGCAACCCTGCCACTAATTACACTACGCTCTACGGCTAATGCATACATTGAATGCACGCGTTTCCAGTCACATTCGCTCACTGCCTATATCCCCAAAATGTTTTCAATTTGCATTACTGTTTTTTTCGGAATAACACCTCAATATAAAAATTTTCACTTAAAAAATAACGATCATAAAAAATAGAAAACAAATATTAAAATACTTATATAGGGGTATCAACAATGATTTAGGATTTTAAAATCCCGCTAAATACAATCCGTGCATTCTTATAAACATTGGCTTGCTGATTTGCATAGGGTGCGCAAATTATACTGTCCAGACAAGTCGCTGTCGTGTGGAAGACCCATTACTAATAGCGGAATGACAAATTTGAACGGCCCGGGAAAACCCTGCTGGACCGGTCTCAATAAAAATAATAATAAGGATTTATAATTATCTATGTTTATCATAAACACAAACCTATATAAAAGCAAAATTTATCATAGTAGCAGGGTTATACAAATATAAATTAATTTCAAAATATCCTTACTATTTAAATATTTACTTATATCCATAGCATTTTCTCTTATTTTATTTATTGTTTTTATTTTGTTGGTAAATGTAAATTAACTGAAATATCATTTTTTGTCGCCATTAGCATCAAAAACTGCAAATTATCTTGTGACAACAAAGATTTTAGTCTATTTTTTATAATTGTCAATTTAGTGAAACTACGTACAAATTACTTGAGTAGAAGAGAATATTAAAATAAATGTATATGCAAAATAAATATTACTATATTTAAACAAAAAATTAAAAGTTAAAATTCGAACAGCAAATAATATTTTATTTCTCAATTCACAGTCACCAAAGACATGTCATATTTACGTTTTCTTTTTCATAATTCATTTAGAAACGTGAAATTGACGTAACTTCATGACGTGAAATTGACTTCAGTCAGTGACGTAGACGTGCTGGTATTTTTTGAATAATCTTGTATAAAAAAAATATCTTTAATATTAATTATAAATATTTTATTATATGACGTTTACATTTTGGAGTTTTGTGACTTACTTTGCCGATGCGCAATGATAAATATCCAGGTCGGCATCTATTCCTTTTAACTAATTCCATTTTAGACTGGAACGGAATAACCAAAGTTTCTCGGCTAATTTTTTGATTAACTACTGCTAACAATAGTAATACTGCTATTATCACAATCCTTAAATTCAACGCGCCCACAAAAAATGAGTTAGTTTTGGAGCACGATTTGTGAAAACGTATAGATTGTGTTCTGGCGTGTACACAAGATAGTAACGCCAGAAGCACAAATAATTTATGTTTTTCGTGAGAAGTACGTCAATATAACGTCGGAAATATGACGTCTTAAAAATACGTCATTATGACCTCAAAAATTATTTATTTGACAAAAATAGACTTCTATTAGATGTTATTTGTGAGGCATATGACGTTATATTTATGAATATTAAAAAAAAATTACGTGAATCAAGCCGCAAAACTAAGTGTTTTTTGATTTGCCATTAGAAAAGAAATTATTATGCAAAAGGTTTTGTTTCAATCCTTGACTCGTAGCATTTTACATGAAGAATTAAATTTCCACACATACAAGTTAGCTGTTGTGCAATAATTAAATGTAAACTATTACTTCTAACAATTGAACTTTGCGCGGGAAATGCTACCACTTTATAAGCACAATGAAAACATGGCTGGATTCATAACTTTTCTCAAGCTCTTTTCTATTTTAATGGGATTGTCAATGGACAAAATTGTCGATATTGTGCTGCTGAAAACCGCAACAATTATAGAAAAAATTATTGCATAAGGTTACTATTTTAGTTCCCCACATTCCTTAGAAGAGGGAATAGGGGAACTTTGATAATCATCGTTCAGGCCGAAATTTTTTTGGCTTAAACATCTAAAAATGACCCAAAACGTCATAAAATGCAAAAAACGTAGTGGTAAGAAAATGTCTGTACGGACTTTTTTTAGTAGCAGGATAACCTAATGAATGGCGCTACTTTGAACTAATCACGTGAAGTAGAACGCAGTTGTTTAAATAGCACACTTTATTGTATTTACTAACAATACTGACATTCTTAACAATTTTAATGAGTAAAGATCTATGCTATCACTCTGCGGCCGAGGTTCATTTGAGAATCATTAGCATCCCCTGTGAAGTCAGCATTACCGTCAGTGGTTTCAAGTCACGTATGTACATATTTATGTGACGTCAGTGTGTGTGAGACGCTGTGAGTGAGTGAGTGAGCGAGAGAGTGAGTTTAAAATAACTAACAAAATTTGGGGAACTCTACTTTGGACTCCCAACTATTTTTTGAACAAAATAAATTTATGGTTATCATTACATCTGAATAATACATTCAGACAGTATACATTTTTTTATCTTTGAATTACAAAACAGAAGTATTAATTGTCAACATTAGTAAATTCAACAAAATGGATCCTCGGCATACAGAGCCAGAGCGCCAATATTATTTGCTCTCTGTTTTCTAAGCTTCTCATTTTAAGATCTGATAACTTTTATAATCTCTATCCACATGTAATTTTTTTCTTTGGATGGGTACTTTAAGTGACGTGTATACGAGGACAAGCATCCATCGTACGTTAGATGAACTAAAGTAAGCGATCCGTCAACAAGTTACTTAAATCAACAGAAACCTTTTGAAAAAAGTACTGGACTCTATTTTTTCTGAATATCACATGCTAGTTTTAATTTTTCGTTCATTTTTATTATAAAATCATGTTTTTACTTATTATGCTGTTATATCAATATTTTTTTGAGGCAGAAACTAACAATTTTATGATTATTTCAAAAACATTTGGTTCCCGTGGTTCACCCTGTATATACAGATGTACATATATTATTTTATATAAGAAAATAAATAATATGAGTTCGTTTATTGCGGACCCCGCTGTCTCGAGCAACCCACCGTAAAATGTTCCGTTGTCCCGCTTATCCAGGCGCCACTGCCCAATACAGATGATTGTAAATCATAATTTAATAAAAAAAATAAATGATGCGCCGCTGGAAAAGGCAACATACACTTTCTAAGTATACTGATTCTAACCAAAACAATTTCGATCTATAGGAAATGAACTGTTTTTATTCAAAAGTTTGCTTATAACCGTCATTATTTTTGTAAAATTTAATGAATGTTTCAATCTATGGTTTCAACTTGTGTGTTTGTGATTAATCAATTAAAGCCATTAAAAGAAATTAAAAAAAAAAACTGCACGAATACAAAGAAACAATAATTCAAGAGAAGAAAAACTGAATTCAATAAATACAAATATGAATACAACAATTGAAACCAGCACATTAAATATATCAATTATGGAATTATCCAAAGAGGATCTTCAAAGAGAATTTCAAACTCTCAAAAAGACATTTCTTAACACACAAAAAGAACTGGAATTAAAATATCAACAAATTTACGATCTTCAACGAGATTTGACCAGGGCATCTGCACTTGAACGAGATTATCAACAAGAAATTGAAGTATTACAGTCCAATGAAAAAGACGAAACAAAAAAACTGCATGCAAAGATTCACTTACTTGAAGATGACTTGAATTCGACACGAGTCAAATATCGTGAACAGATACAATCGCTAGAAAATGAAGTTACTCAAAAAACTACCGAGATTACCAAACATGAAGAGGATATGAAATTTTTGACAAAAACTTTATCAGATGCAAATATTAGTAGTGCTGATTATGATAAATTATTAAATGAGAAATGTATTATAAAAGAAGAAAATGATGTTTTAATTGATTTATCCAAGGAATTGCAAAGTAATTTAGAAACAACACAGAAGGAGCTTAATGAATTGAAACTTGGTCACAAGGTAGGAATAATTCTTATTAATATTTGGTTAAATTATAAAATTGATTATTGTAGAATTTAAATATGGAATTTGAAAAGTTGAACGAAAATTATAATTGTAAAAAGTGTGAACTTATCGAAACTCAAAGTTTAATGGAAACGATGCAAGAAGATCTTGCAATTATGAGAACTGAATTAGACTCCGTTAAAAGTAAGCCTTTAGATTCCGAAAGTCGTGGGAATTCACTTTTTGCCGAAGTCAATGATAGGTAAATTAATCAATGAATGCTGATAATTTATGATTTATTATTATTTATATTTTAGGAGGGTGGAATTACAAAAGAATATGTCCTTAATAAAGTCGCAATATCTTGACATGAGGCAGCAATATTCTGGTTTATTAGCTCAAATTTCCAAATTGCAAGTTGAAAATAAGATTTTGACAAAGAAATGGGAGGAAGATGTAGCAGATAAAGAGACCGATGATGAAAGAATTGAGAGGGTATATACGAAACGCATCGTTATATTAGAAGAAATAATTGCAAAATATGAAAAGCAGTTTGCTGATAGACAAACCAGTAAGGAAGCTTATGGCAATCATTCTGAATTCATTCAGTGTTTGTTTGATAAAAAAGAGTAAGTGCTAATTAAATATTTATTTATAGACATACAGGTGGCCCGATATAAGTTTGAATGTGTTTGTGCGGCATATGAGGAAATGGCGAACGGAATGCAAAATAAAAGTCAATGATGAGAAAGATACATTTATAGCTACACGTACACTCGTATCAAACTTTGCATCTTTTTCTAGAGCTACTCCAAAGTGTGTCAACTTGCATTTGACTAAGATGACCAGACGTCCCAATTTTGGAGGGACTGTCCCGATTTTTAACAATTAAAAAAAAACAATAAAAAATATTGGAGCAGTCATTGCAATTTTAGTAATTTTAGTTTTTCTATAAATCTTTTGAAAATAAAATAATTGGGCAGGTGGATGGGTCAATAATTTAAAAAATTGATAATTCTATGATAATGTATTAAAGATTTAGCCAGAGTGTATGTATGTGGCTCTGGCTTTGCTGTAAATGTATACAGAGGTTTTAACAACGATTGCTGATTATTAACTTCCGGCCAAAAATTTAGGAATTTTACTAATATGTTTACAGTAACACGTTTAGTTCAAGTTATTGTAATGTCGGTTAAATTTTGAAGCTTTTTCTAATGCAAATTTCACATAAAATATTTGTAAATAATAATTTTTTATTTGTTCCGCCTATTAAAAGTACCCTAACTAGTGGATTTTAAATTTTTTGTACTACCATAATTGCATATTTGGTTATCTATTCACAATCATTGTTGTTACTACATCAACTATTTGCTTGAATAATCTCACATATTGACCATGTTATGGGCCTTCTACATGTGCATTTTTTACTTAAGGCTTGCCTGCACAAACCGGCTTGTATATTGAATCTTGTGTATATGAACGAGAAAACGGTATACCGTGCAGTACTATAAACATGGTGCTCCGTATAGTTTGCTTAAACTATCCTGTGCAGACAAGTCGCTATTGTGTGGATGGCCCTTCTGTAACATGATGGAAAAATTTCATCGGTTTCCGGCAACGTAAAAGGTCCAAACACGTTGATTCCCCATTATAAGCTGCTTTGGTTAACTATGATTTTTGTCGCCCTAACCCTTTGTCTTATTGTTTGAAACTTCAAGCTACTTTGGATTTGGTGTTTCCAATAAAGCAGAGCGCAGAAAGTATGTCTGCAGTAATTGTACCTTTAATCAATTCTGTGTAATTTTCACATTTTATCAATAGGAATCATATCATGATTTCAGTGTGGCGAGAACGTATGGGTGCGATTTTTTAGTCGCCTTTGTAGGTATCTCTTGGTTTTTTTATGTCATTGATGTTTGTCTTTTGGCTGTTTTTGTATGTATTTGAAATGTTTTTTAAAATGAAAATTTGATGAATGGATTTTGTAGAAACAAAAACTACTGAGTTTATTTATTTTATGAAGGGTTGTTCAAGATATTCTACATATTTAGATAGTAGTATTTGTATTTGTCGGAATATACCAAACTGGCCATCGATCTTGAGGTCCTTCAGCCGTGTTTTTGTTGCTATGCGTGTGTTGAGTTAAGGCTTGTTACTCTAGAAATTGGCCTTCCATATCTACAGCGCCATAATTGTTTCCCAATGGCGAATGGTACAAGTAGGCAGGGGTATGTGGACACCCATCCAAGTACTGAACACTTCTAGCGTTGCTTAACTTTTGCTTTTTGCTCATTTGATATCGGCCGTACTGAATATGCCACCCGGCGGTTGTATTTAGATATTTGATTAATTTCTCGCACTGCGGGAACATATTATTTTTACTTGTTTTTAGAATGCTCAATTTTTACCATACGTTTTGGAAGTTTCACTTCAAAACTGTGCTGTAAAGGTGAGGCACTCAATGATTTTTCCAGAATTATATCAATTTCTGACATTATTTCACATAATTAAGCAAGTTATTAATAAATTGCGAGTTGTTTTTTATTGATTAATTAGTAATTAGTATTAATAATAAATATATGAATATATAATTAATATGATATAAAATACATGCAGCAATTAAATATGTAATCAATATAGTGGATAGTAATTAAGAATGTGAAAGTAAGATAAAGTAGAGAACATTCTTTCATGTAAAATTATATGTAGTAATTTCGAATATCATAGTATTTATTGATAATTCAATTAAATTTCTATATTTATATAATAATTTGCTGCAACGAGCATAACAATAATTTATTTCTATGCACATTGATTTTTATAATAAACTTAATATAATTCAAGTTGTATAATTTTAGTGATGACATCAAGACATTGATGGACTCCTTAAATAAAGAGTCATTTCTTCAAACTATATTGAGCAGAGATTTACAAGAATCTAATACAAATCTTCGTAAATGGAAATCATTGTCGTATAAACTGGAGTGTGAAATATCAGAATTAAAAACTGAAATTGAAAATTTGAAACTTAATAATCCGACAGCATGTGCAGAATGTGAGGATCGTAAACGGAAGCCATATGAAAGAAAGGGAGTCGGAATTCAGTACACTTCTAAACAAAAGAATTATTTGGAAAAATCTGCACATCAAAAGCAAGATACTATTGTCGAATTGGATTTAAAACAACTATTAAGCAGTTCCGAACCAGAAAAAGAAATTGAACGTAAATTATCCCCAGTGGATTCTGTATTTAATGACATTATTAAAAAATCTCCTACTAAGTCGAATGAAAAGGAAAATGTATTGCAAGAAAACAAAGCAGAAAGAAAGGGAGTTACATTCCATGATGATACAATTGATCATATCGGTAAAGGAAAGATGCGACGACGGCCAGGTCGTGTGATTAGTTTCCCAACTGTTTATGTTCCCAGCTTTCCACAAAAAAATGATAGTTAAGTTTAGATATTTTAATTTTTATTGCAATAATTTTATATTTTTATGACTACTCAATGTTTACCGTTTAACAATATTTTTATTGCATCTTTGCAAACAAAATTAATTTTAAGATTTTGTATTTTTTTATTTATTAAATCATAGTATATATTTCTAAAGATATCGAATGTTTATTTATTGCA
>JARJEC010062994.1:0-11942 GCA_030264575.1 Tachinus sp. AB-2021 | reverse complement strand
TTGCTATAGCATTGTAATATGCTGCAGGAATTTAATCAGTAAAAATATTCACTTTAGATGCAGCAAGTCGATTAATCTTCTCGATTAATCGACTTGCTCAGATCAGTTGTCATCGGTTGAAATTTGAATTTTAATGACATTTGATTGGCTTTTATTTCATGAGGGAAATAATCAGTAGTTATATCCCGAATGCATGCCAAAGATGTCCTATATCAAAGACTATTTTCCGAAAAAAATTTCAGAAATGATAAATAATACAAACAAAAAAAATATTTGCTTTTAAATTAATTACAACAACAAAAATTGACGTTGTAAAACTATCGTAACTGACATTTTAAACGTAAAATAGATAATAAATTGAAAAGACGAGCTAATGTGTCAATTTCTTCATCTGTTTGACTCGATCTTAATTAAACAAAACAAAAGAACTTATTAAAATGCCAAAAAAGTTCACTCAATGTACTTGTGAAAAAACCCGGTATTTTAATGGTGCTTCAAATACTTGCTAATTCGTTCGTTATTATATATATATATATATATATATATATATATATATATACGGAGTAAGTGGAACCTACCCGGACTTCGATTGTTTTTTTTTGTTTTTTAAGAAGGAGTTATTATATTAATTTGCTAGTTCCGTTCAGATAATTTGTGCCAAACGGAGTTGAATACCTTGTTTACGTAAATGAATAAAACACTGTTGTACCTGCCCTTAAGATGCGTTGTTTGGAGGTTAGATATGAGGATAGCTAAACTGGTTGATATTTTTTTGGCATAAATCCAAATTGGGTTACAAAAATTGTATTGTAGACATAATTTAGGAGTTTATTTAGAATTAGGGATTCAACTATTTTACCAAGAACAGGGAGTAATGTGATAGGATGGTAGCCGGATGGATGAGCTAGGTGGGAGTTATGAAAGAATATTATTTATTATTTACTATTATTTTTGTCAACTGCAAATCTTTATCAATTTAAAATAAATTTAAATAATAATTCTGTTGATAAGTTTGGACTATTTAAATAAACAATAAGAAGTTGTAATTCAAATCCGTTCGACTATTTTTTTACAAAAAATTCATGATATGCTAGATTACTGTTTTGTTTCTTAACGCAAATAATTTGAACATTTGCTAAGGTAATAGTTTAGTAATTTAAATATTATAAATTTCTATTTTTATTTTATTAGCATGTGTGTTCTGCGTTTACTAATTTTGTCATTCACCTTTCTCAATAATGTTGGGGTTTGAATAATATTAAATAAATATTAAAACACTAAAATATTTTAATAAATAGATTGGCGCTTGCTAACGAAACAGTCTGGGTGCAGTTCGCAGTATGTTTGAATTTTGTTAGCGGCGTATTTTATTAGTTAATTTAATAAATATCTACTAAATTAACTAAACGCATTCAGCACTATTTTGAAACATATAGAAATTACTCCAAATATGCGTTAAACTCCTGTTTTGTCCGATACAAGCAACATGTAGATTATTGTTATTTATAAAAATAAGATTATATATATATATATATATATATATATATATATATATATATTGTATATATATTATACGAGGCATATCCAGAAAGTTAGTTCCGTTTAATAATCAAACAAATCATTAAACTATTTACTGAAAATATTCTACAAATCTTTCTATTTTTCAAAATATCTTCCACAGTTTTTTATGCATTTATCATAAGTTTCTGTATACCTTTTCAATAAAAAGTTGCCGCCTATGTTGTCAACCATGCGATAACTTGTTTTTTTAAGCTTATAATAATTGTTGACCATCAAGAAACAATTTCAGAGTAAAAAAAATATAATAGTCGCTAGGGGCAAGACGATGGCTATACGGAGGATGGCCAAACAGGTCTCAGCTAAAGCCAAGTAGGAGTTGTCTTGCCACATTTGCAGTGTGAGGTCGGGCATTACCATGAATCAAAACAATTCAGTTTGTGAGCATTTGTTGTCCCTTATTATCTGTATAACACAACGCAGTTTCTTAAGCGCTTTACAGTAAACATTTGTATTGATTGATTGTACAAGCGGCGGGATTTTTAATCAGCGCCGCGGTTCTAAACAAGCACTACACAGCATACACAGCACACAGAAAGCTCAAAATGGAATCATCTTCTTCTTGACTATGCAACTATGCATGGAACCGCGGTCACAAACCTGCCGCAGTAAAAAAAATAGCAAAACTTACTTTCTGTATATGCCTGTTAAAATAATAACAACAAAATAATTTTTTTTGTGTTATGCCGCTTATGTTGTATGTATTGTTATGTTATATGTATTGTGTTGCCGCTTATTTCTTGTGATTTCTAGTCCATCATATGCTCTGTAACGGTGCGTTTTTATATAGATTAACGTGCAACTTTGTTGTTTTCTTTTTTTATTGCATAAAGTACTTATCTTTGAATACGCGTGGATTCATTATTCATAAATACGTATAATTTTCTTTGTATAAAGACGTGATGTACACGCATTAATAATATTTGTATTTAAACGACGGGCCCGAGTTAGGAATGCTGGGACCATTGCCTGTCGGAAACCATCAGTAGAATCCGTCGGAACTCTGGCGGATGCTCTTGATGGTTCGTTGCTTTCCTAAATAATTTCACCATACAAGAAAAAAGAAAATTTCATTTTGTTGTTATTATTGTATATAAATTAGTACATATTTATCTTATTTTTATAAATAACAGTAATCTACATTTACTTGTATCGGACAAAATAAGTGTTCAACGAATATTTGGAGTAACTCCCATATTTTTAAAAACAAAGTGTTAATATCATTTAGTTAATGTAATAGGTATAATAAGTTTCTTTTTTATTATTTTATAATACATACTTTATATAAATAAAACAAAATAATAAAAATATAAAAAATAACTAAAACATTTTTCAAAGTTTATAAAAATTGAAATAAATACAAAAGTACATTTAAACTAAAAACAGTATGTAATTCAACATTTGAAATATCAGTGCCGTTTGTAGTGTAGGTATGCTAATTTATTCATGGTTACGATATGAAATGTTATTTTACTTTTTAACAACAATGTCTTTGAATGTTTATGAAAAAACTGACAATTTTGTGATACGCTCTAAAAGGCGTCCAAATTGTCGACAAATTTACAAACCGCTCCGCTTGCGTATTTATAGGTGGTTTGAAACAAGCAGTTCATAAGGAGTTCCTTCGCGCCCTAAAAGGTGTTTCAAATTGTTGAACCAAAAGTTACACAAACCGCTTGTGAACCATTTAGCTTGAATATTAATACGCACCTTTACATTACAAGGTAAGCTAATAAAATAAGATTTAACAATTTTATTTTCAATTGCAATTTAAATTATTAATATTTAATTAATTAAATTATTGATGGCTCAGAGTTACTCCAAAGAATTTAATTAACAATGGCACCAGTTAAATTGAATATAATTCAAGCAGGTATACGAGATTGGATAATACTTTGTAAATGATTGATTGAGTGCGGTTTTTGTGGAAGTGAAGTGATTGATTTTGCTGTGGATAGTACCCTGTGGTTTATTTAATGTTATGGCAAATTGAATCCCGATCAGTATGTAGGATAAACAAAGGTTTAATAGGAAGCTGCAAAAGTGCGTGCTACATGGAAGAATTGTGTAATATGATACAGCGGTATTGAGATCGTTTTGGAACATATATTATATTATAAAACAATTCCCTTCTATAATGTTTCAATTCCAATAAATAACAAAAATTTGTTTATTTCACAACAACAACAATTTTATTATAAAATATGAATCCGTTCGTAAAGTAATATATAAATTAAGTAAAATTTGCAATAAACGCATAATTTTTGAAAATTGCCTGGATACTTCGATTGATTTTAATAAAATGCCACTTCTTGAAATGTTTTTCAAATATTTTAAGTTTATTTTTTCTAAACGTCCTCTATATTTATTAGGGCGCCCCTTATTTTTTCTTCCGTAATTTGAGAGAACTCATTTTTGATGAATATTACTGCGAAAAGTTGCACAACAATTATTTTTTAGATAAATGCAATGAACTTGTTATTTTAAAAATAATATAATCTGATTAATACTTTTACTATAAAAATCAAGTCACCAAAACGTTTGAAGATAATATTTAATAATAGTTTTTTATTATGTAAGAAATTTAGACATCATTTAATATACACAAGAATGTTTAAGCTTGAGCATTTAATTTGCATAATTCGCATAAATTAAAAAATACTATTGCAATATAACAATTTATGCACAATCACCACATTAATAAAATCAAGATTAAAAAAAATACCTGATGGAACTTATCTTAGTAACTGGTTTGTTTAGTTATTTGTTTATTTAAAAATAGTAAAGTTTTAAAATTGCAAGAAAATGATTGTGTTTCTTATATAATTTTTGATTTTTTAAGAGTGATTTAAAAATACAATAAAAGCTACAGTTATAGATTTTTCCAAAAGCAGATTGAGACATTTTTTACTAGAGCTTATAATAATGAATATGTGATGATTAAGGTATAACTCTTAACTTATTTTAACAATATTTTATATACTTGAAATAGAGAAAGAAATAGAAAAAGAAATGACATAAAAATAAAAAGAGATGTATAGATTATTTATTTCTTTCACGCAATGCAAATAAAAAATAAATTGAAACTTAATAATAATTGGCATGATTGGAAAAAATGGGTGCGATTCAGGTTAAGCAGCACCAATGCAGCCTTGACCTTCGAACGAACTCAATCATATGTTTTGTAAAAAAAAATATTAAAATCGATTAAGATCCTCTGGATTTTCTTTCTTATAAAAGTATACATTATATGAATTATTTTTAAAAAATCCTCAATAATTTATTATGTTTACTTTAGTTACTTTTGAATTAAGTGCGCAATTTTTTCGACAACGGCAAAGAAATTATGCAAATAAATAAAATTATTATAAAAATTAGATCTAAAGAAATACTTGTATAGCATCGTATTAAATGTATACAAACCGTTTTGTCACTGATAATAGTAAATAAATAGTAAATTTCAAATCCAGGTAAGAAAGTGCTCTCTTACAGATTGCGGGAAAGTAGGCGACGTTTATAATTGCCCAAAATCTGCACGGTTTGAATACTATTTTTTCCTCAACCGGCAAAATTTTGTTATAAAAAAAGAAAAAGATTTATATTTCTGACAGACAAACTAGGGAGCTTTGATTTTGACACTAGAAAAACTTCAAATCGCAAATTGCCGTAAAAATTGCTTGATTTACATTCGTTCCTAGGTGAGAAAAATTAACTTTCTCACCTCAATTGAGGTGCTCACAACCTACATTTCTAACCGGTTGTGGAATGTAGTATATTTTAAACCCAGGGTAAGAAAGTGCTCTCTTGCATACTGCGGGCAAAGTTTATAATCTCCCAAGGTTTGCAAAGGCGTTTTCTTAGCAAAGTTTGAATACTATTTTTCCGCAATCGGTAGAATTTTGTTATAAACAAAAACTTTATATTTCTTATAGACAAATTAAGCGGCTTTGCTTTTGACACCTGAGAAACTATAAAGTCAGCTTCCCAAATGTCATAAAAATCGGGTGGTTTACATTTTCACCTAGGTGAAAAAACTGAACTTTTTCACCTCAATTGAGGTGCTCACAGCCTAGATTTCCAACCGGTTGTGGAATAAGTATATTTTAAACCTTGGTAAGAAAGTGCTCTCTTGTAGACTGCGGGCAAACTTTATAATTGCCCATGGTTTGGAAGTACACTTTATTAGCAAGGAATACTATTTTTCTTCAACCGGTAGAGTTTTATTGAAAAAAGAAAAAAAAGATTTATATTATTGACAGACAAATTAGGCGGTTTTGATTTTGACACCTGAGAAACTTCAAACTAGAGCTTTTGCCGAGACGAGAAAAATCTCGATCTTGTCTCGATCCCGTTTTGAAATCAAGATCAAGATCGAAACGATGTTTTATTTTCCAAGGTCGAGATCAAGATCAACGACGAGATTAAGACAAAATCTCGGCAAGATCAATACGAGATCTCAACGAGAACTCACATTTAAAGAAATATATAAATAAAACTATTATTTTAATAAATGTTCATTTAATAAATATGCTATATTATATATTACTTGTAAAATTTGAAATATTTTTTTAATCTTGTCCAGATTTTGTCAAAATTGAAGAATGAGATCGAGATTGATATGTCGAGATTCTCGGCAAGATCAAGACAAGATCGATTTTTTAAGATCTCGACGAGACCAAGACAAGAACATTTTTTTATTATCATGACGAAACGAGATCGAGATTTGTTTAATTTTATATCGTCTCGTCTCAATAGCTCTACTTCAAACGCAGCTTCTTAAAAGTCATAAAAATTGAGTGATTTACAATATTCCCTAGGTGAGAAAAGTTAACTTCCTCACTTCAATTGAGATACTCACAGCCTACATTTCTAACCGGTTGTGAAAAAAAAATTTCTACAAACATCAAAAAAAAGAATATTTTACGCATCACCATCAATACGTAAACTATAGCATTTTTACTACTTAACTTGTAATCAATTTTAACTATATTTAGAAACATGTATTATTAAAATTTATATCTTACGTAGTGTCTTTTATGTGACAATATGTACGGAGTGTGCTATATACGTTTATAAATTTAAATTTGATTAAATATAAAATGTTACTTTATATGAAAACTGACTATATCGCAAATATGCATAAATTAATATGAATAAAATCCTTTTTATTACTCTCGTCGTATCAACTTTTATTGCAACACAGTACAACAAAATTTGCATTTTAAAGCCGGAAATTATTTAAATAAATTTAATCGCAATATAAATTAAAAAGAATAGAGTGTGTTTCTATATAAGAGAGTAAATTATATTAGACGGGACATAAATTGACTGATTATTGAGTAAAAAGTGTAATATAGGGTGTCTCAAAATTGACGACCGTGTCTGAGAACTTGATTCTGCTGATTCACTCTTAATTTTCATTAAATTTTATTTTTCTAAATCAATTCACAAGACCATGCACATGAATTTGTATTTATATACAGTGAAAAAGTCTGCAGCATATGGAAAACTGTTTTATTATTCACTACTGAAAAACACTTTTTGGCCACATGTGATGGCCTGAAAGTGTTTGATATCACAAAATTGGCAAAGTCACTATAGCTACATAACACATAAATTAATTAAATCTTAAACTGCAGCCGCCTAATCAATGTTGTGTTCACCACGGCCAAAATACTCTGTGCAGTCCTCGCCTGTTGTTCGCCTCGCTCTCTACGCTCGCTCTTCTCGCAAGTCTTAGAAAGGAGCACTTTCAGGCCTTGATAAACAAGTAACTATTACTGTACTTTATAATAAATTCATAGAAATGCTCGCCGTTTATAAACAATGTATTATTATTAATATTTGTAAACTAAATTTCAAGCCATGCAACTACAAATTTGTTTAACAAGCAAACCTTGTAAAAAGTCAGTGACCATTATTGTTTTCAATATGCCAATTAATGTAAAATGGCATTTATTTATAAAAGATTATATATTGTTTGGAGGCAATTATATAATTTAATCAGCAATTTAAATTGATTGTACGTTGCTTTAATAAAACATATATTAGACATAAACACAGTATAATATAATATAATTTTAGGTTTCTGTGTTTTAAATTTCATAGTTTGACTTGTTTAAATTACACTATGTACCTTTTGGTGTAGTTTTGATTGCATGTCATGTTATGATAAATGACATCATATATAATATGGCAGTGAAAAAAATGATTACCTCTAAAATATGGGTGCTATTCTCTGGATAATTTAGATAGTGTACCTCCATGTAGATAGAAAAGGGCAGGGCACTCAGGAAGGATATCAGCCATAAACACGTTATAATACGAATAGCCCTTTGCAGGCCGGACATTGTATAAAGATACAAAGGATAGCAGATGGAAAGATATCTTTCTGTCGAAAAGGCTACGATAGTTAATACAGAGACGTATGATGCCCTGAAAAAAAAAAATAAAATTATTAGTAAAACAAATTTATTGCTTGTTTATTTAAAATATTGTTATTAATTTACAACGAAAAATCAAATTGATGTAATGTACAAAAACTAATTATTAATTAATTATATTTAATGTTAAATATTTTATTTTCTTGTTAATTTTTTTTTATAATTTTGTTATCGCAAGGATTTATGACTTGAAATAACTTACAGTGATATGAAAACTAATAAATTACAAATATAGATTTAAAAGCTTTTTTTTTGTTACACAATGCATAAATTACCCACCCGAAATATGAATGATGTAGAATTCTTAACAATATTTAAAATAAATATATTATATATATATATATATATATATATATATATATATATATATATAAAAAAAATATAAATGCACATTAAAAATAACAAAAAGCATAAAAATGCATATAGAAAATTATAAAAATTTCGTTATAACAGTATTATTTACTAAACTAGACAAATGAAATTTATATATATATATATATATATATATATATATATATATATATATATTATACATACATACATTCCGATCATTGACGATCGATACGTTTTTGTGATTAAATTGTTAAACTAATTCAAAATAACAACAAACAAAAAGTATTAAAATCCCCAAAATGGTGTCGCAATTTCGCATCTACAACAAGGAAATTAATCTATTAAACTACTACTAATAATCATTAAATTTTACATGAGTTATTGAACTAGGTAGTAGCTAGTTTCTGCTTTGTAGATTTTGTATTTTGCTTATACAGTATAGAAGATATGATATGTATTATTTAAAAGCGTTTATCTATATTAAAAAAATAGAAAGCACATTTTTTACCAACATGCGCAGGGTTGTTAGAACCAGTGGCGGCGGATTAAAGGCAGTAAGGCAAATTAAGGCAAATTTGATCCAGGGGCCCATCAATTTAAAACATAAAGCCACTGTATGAAACAGTCTTAGTTTGGTGGTCTCTGAAAGCCTGGATATTTTAGGCGATATGCCTTAATGGAAAATCTGTCACTGGTTAGAATAACAGTATTTTTTAATATTTTTTTTTTATGTATCAAACGAATTTTAAAAATGTTGTCCTCATATGGCATTACCGGAGTATATATATATAATTAAGAATAGTACAAAACAAAAACATAAATAAATACACAAAGTGACTTTTTTCGCGGTTTTTCTCAACTCTCAATTACAAATTCTTGAAGAGTTTATATATATATATATATATATATATTATTATAGATAATGATTATTTAGAAGAGGTACGTAAACAATATTTTCATATTAGTGTTTTATGCCATAGTTCTTTTCTAATTTAACATATTTATGTATCGGTGCAATGATTCTCATTTATGGCAAATGTGGAAGAAATTTCGTCAATGCTGTTAATTTATATGCAATGCGTTTTTCTGAAAATGTACGACCTTGTTTTTTTGTCAGTGTTCAACTGACAGAAATGTACTACCAAACGAAAAAATGATAAAAGCTACTGTTTGTAGAGAAAATAATTAATTAATTAGTAGTCTTATAATCCGCATAAGAGCGTCAGCAAAATTTTACACTAATCAGCAATTTCTCGTATGAGTGTTTGCAGAACTATAAAGTGTTTTCAAATGCTTAATATACTGTTCCATGTATTTTTATGTAAAATTTTATTATCCTGAAAAGATGTAAACACTAACAATAAAATTGCATTTGAAGTATTTATTAATGTTTGTAGTGTTGATCACTATTATATTATCACATTATTCTTAATTATAATAATAACATTGCAGGTTAACAGTACTCTCATCGTACGAAGCCTGCAATTTTTTCTCACATCTAAATTAATTCTGTGATATAATTTTAAATTCTGACATAATTTATAATTATCTAAATAGCATTGACATCACTATTGACATAAAATAATTTAAATCTGTCGACTTAGGCCCGCTTTTACAAATGTTGGATAAATCGGGGAATTACTATCCGAGGTATAAATTTATACGGGAACTTTTACCGTCGTTCGCTTTTACAAACGAAGCATAACTATTCCTCGTTTAAACAAAGCAATATTAGGTTGGTAATTCTATCCGGTCAAATGACAAAACATGGCCAGAACGTAGTTCATTTTATGTGCCAATTTGTTATGGAATTTACTCATGTATTAATGTTTATGAATGTGTGGACAGTGTTCGTTAATTTTTTTATCGATTACCTTGGATTGAATTGTTGCTGAAAGCTTAAATTTGATCTGTAACGCTTCTTTATAAGTATTTGAAATTTGCATAGATAACGTACACTGGCAGTTTGTTTTCATTTTTGACAATTATTTTTTGACGTTTTGAATGAACCAATATCATTTTATTAGTTATCTATAATTTATTTCACAGTCTAAATTATCCTTGTATTTATTCTAACCTGCGTCTATCCGTCTATTGTTAAATTCATTTATGTGGTTAATCTGCAGAATAACGCTATCCGAGATTTGTAAAAGCGGGCCTAAAAAGAATTTTTTTCATTAATATAAATTTACAGCTTATTTCCTAGCGACTCAAAAATGTTTTTAATGGCCATTAACTATTAATGTATAAATATTGTCATATTAAATATTCAGTTGTTATATGTCAAATACGTGAATATTTTTACGAGTACATAAAGTGCACAAGTAAAAATCTTCAAGGAAAACACGCAAGAGGGATATACCGAGGACTATTTTCCGAAGAAAATTTCGGAAATGACAAAAAACATAAAATAGTTTCTTTTGAATGAATTACGGTAAAACAAATCTATGTTGTAAAAGTATCGTAATTATGACATTGTAAACGTGAAACAGCTTGATTGACCAAAACAAAAAGAATTCATTTTTTCTACAAATGTCAAAAAAGAAGAGGTTACGCATCACCATCAATGCGCAAATTACAGCATTTATTTGCCGATAACAGTAAAATTTTTTTAATTCATTGACAACCGTGAAAAAATAATTTAAAACCATTATTTTACTGTTATCAGGGAAAAAAATGGTTTCCAATAGTTTCCACGCATTTAATACTAAAATAGCATTGACAGTGACTATGTCAGGTTTATTATATGATAAATTTATTTGATACCTGGCTGATATTTTGATTTAATTTCTCTAATTTTAGTTACATAATTACTTTTTGCCGTTAAAGCAAAATGTTGTTTGAATTTCGTGGCAAAATTCGTGAATAATGGTGACTGGTGAATGGTTCGACTGTATTTGTTGTCTCGACCTGACGATTTTTCAATTTATTTAGGGCTAAGCGTCGTTTGGCGATGACCATATTACATTCAGTTGTCCACCACTTGCTTGTGTGGTTCTTGTTTGTTGTCGGTTTTGTTTTCGTTTTAGGTATTTGCCGATTTTTGTTTGATATCTTCTAGTTTTTCGTAGCTTTTTGTGTTTTCTGGTAGGTTATTTATATCTGCTTCTATATCTTTATTATATTGTTCACAATTTTCGAGTTTAAAGTTTTGTCTGGAGGTTATTGAATTTGTCTGTTCGATTTTGATTTATACTTTTAATATTATTGATTAGTGGTCGCTTCTAATTAGATCTCTATTTACTGTCCAGTCGAGGAAGGGTGCTAGTGTGTTTGACACGTTAATGTCAATGATGTTATGCTTCCGTCGTTAATAACAATTAAGCCTAGGTTGTTTAGTAGTTCTTCGAATTGTTTGCCCCTTTTGCAGTTTTCATTTGCTCCACACATTGTGTTGTGCGCATTTAGATCACCGATTATGATTGTTCTGTATTTTGTTTCGTTAGTTTGCTGAGTGTATTTTATCTGTCATTGACTTTGGTGGTATGTGTATGTTTGACAAGGTAATGTTTTTGTTAATGATTATACTTTGGCATTAAATGTTTATATTTGTTTAGTTGTGTATTGGCTTTGTGTAATATTCTTGTG
>JARJEC010062991.1:0-14081 GCA_030264575.1 Tachinus sp. AB-2021 | reverse complement strand
TATTGGAGAAAATCAGCAAAGTAGCTGACATCTGGTGTTAAATTTTGAACTGCTCAAATGGGGAAAACAAAACCCATGTGATCAATGTTATTGTAAACTGTCACTGTTATGGCGGCTTTTAAAATAACCTCAACAACATAAACAATACATTATATCAATCGTACACAATGCTTTTGTTTAGTGACCAGTCTTAAAAGCCGCTTATCCTTCATTAATAAACCTTATTTCTATTAGCAATATAATTTATTTTATCCATAATTAAAACTGACAGATTACTTGTCATTGGCTGCCATTAATCATGTGGGTTTGTTTTCCGCATTTGATCATCTCAAAACCGCCATCTATTGGATTTTGTTTTTCTCCTATATAAATTAAGTAAAATTTATAATACACTAGCTATAACGCCCGTGAAACGGACAAATTGCAGAAGTATCTGTTTGACACAAAGAAGTCCTTTGCAGGTTCATTACCTCTTGCAAAAGTTATCAATTTTAGTTTTGTAAACTATTACGTCATTTATATTTTTTAAATGATAACCCCATTTGTTTTTTTGGTATAAATTTTGTGTACATTTGTGCAAAAAATTAAGGTAGATTACGATCACTTGATTTTTAGGTAAAATTATCATGTATTGAGATTATATTGACAAGTTTAATGCTTCTTTTTATATCGTTATGTAGAAATTTGAAATTTTTTGTTTTATGTGGTTTGCAACAAATTTCATATTCACACAAGAGTGGATATATCATAATACATAATATCCATTGAGTTACGTATGAATAAAAGGCAATATATAGAAGAGAGTAGAAAAAATAATTTGAAACAGTTTATTAAAATCACTATTAACGTGTCCAAAAGATTTTCAAAAAATTGTGTATTACAAATTTGATCAAATTTATTTCCAAGTACATTACTTTGTGAACGTACTGTATATGTCATTTACTTTTCTAAATTATTTTAATTATAATAACAAAGAAAATAAAAGATTATACGAGCAATCTATTATTTACAGATAAATAACTTATGTAAAGTCACAAAAGTAAAGAACAATTGAATAGATCAGTGGTTTTCAACCTGTTCGTAAGTGGACCGCGGTGGATCCCAGTGTTTCTGATTGTATACTTGCGCGTTGCGTCGAACGAATTTCTTACCATTCGATTGAATGCATGTGGACCGTGGACGTGTTTGTGTGCGACATTGATATAATCTTCGATACATACATAATTTAATTTTTTTTTAGTTTTATCCGCCATGGTAGAAAGGTTGAAAACCACAGGAATAGATCACAAGGTGAAAGAGTGATCAATAAAGTGCGGGTTGCTAACACCTGTATACTTTTTACAATGCTTACGCACAAGAAATATTTTGTAAAAATTAATCTATAGCAATAATACGCATTTTACAGTTTCAAGTTTAACAGAGAAAAATATAAAGTGTCGAAATTTGGGTTTGTTTAAAAAACATGTTACACATTAATTACGCTTTAAAACATATTCAAAGAGTGTTTCTGAAATTCACTTTATATGCAAGCCTTTCAAAATTACAGATTTGAAAAATAAAAATAAGGAGAATCATTTGTGTAAAGTGATACATGCCACACATGGGATGCTTGCCAAATTATGATAGGAAATATTCTAGCCGCCAGAGCTGCCAAACTTGAAAATATTTAAATTATTTGTTAAAATTACATAATTTAAACCGTCTAATGAATCAATTTCTTATCTTTGCTGCAACAATTAGTATTGTCCCTTTGTGATTAAAGTAAAATATTATAACACGGAGAGTAAGATGCGTGAATTTCTAAACTAATATATATATATATATATATATATATATATATATATATATAAATAACAAAAACCGCCATCTTATTAAGCTTACATTTGAAAAAAGGCATCATTATCAAAACTATTTTTCTGTATTTTGACATCTAGAATGTCATATTCTTCCATAGATTTTAGTTTGTGAAAAGGCTTCGATTTGACAATCGTTTTTAGTTATTAGGAATTACTACCGAGTAGAGTAGAGTATAAAAACTATTACTTCTAAATTTAAATTATATTTAAAATATCTTATATTATAAATATAAATTCATCGTAACCAAATAAAAATTGCAATAATTTTGCAGTGATTTATTGGTTGTCATTTAAATTTAAATGTCATAGATATCACATGTACATACTGAATATACTTATATATAATATAATATAATAACATAACATAAAATATCATATCATAACATAACATAACATAACATAACATAACACAACATAACATAACATAACATAACATAACATGACATCACAAAAAATTCCAACAATGTAAGAGTAATTTAATTTCCAACAAATATTTAATTGATAGAACCGTGTCTTCTATAAAAACTTTTTTTATAATAAATCTTGCTTTCTTATCTTAAAAATAAAATAAAAGGATGTTTAAATGTTTTTTTTTCTTCTATTTTGCGTCATTACTAGACCCAGTAAAACAGCCGTTAAGGTTCGTTACTGAGAATTTTGAATGCTTTTACAAGGCTAGTGTATTTTATTTTTCTGGTGTTGCCGGCATTGTTATATAGAGATTGTTGACAAGTAATAAAAAAGTAAGATTAATATCCACCTCTTAATGGGTGGTTTACATATACGAACTAAAACTATTGGTAGCAATTGCAAAGTTAACTTGTAGCAATTGTATATATTGCTAAAGCAATTGCATTATAATTACAACTACTTTTATCAATCACTTTAATTTGTCCACATTTGTTCGAATTTCAGGCGGAGTATATGAAAAATTTTCAGAGCATATTTTCATAAAAAATAATAACAATTGAAATTAAAATTTCTGTGGCCTTCTTAAATAATACCAAATCGAACGTTATAGCTTTAATTTTTATTATTAAGAAATAGACAATAGTTATAAACTTTAATTCAAACATTGGAAGTGTCTTGTGAACTTAACGTGATATCAGGTAAATTCTGGTTTGACACAATATTATCACAAAAAGAATTACTATCCGATACAATAATATTATTTGCTGCGAAAACATCCAATAATAAATACATAATTAAAATTACGATTGTCTACTGCGTCATGGTTAAAACGATCAGGTAACCAAAATGAAGTTTAACAAAAAAGGATTTTTGCCATATATAATGTTTTTAATTAAATATGTAAACAAATAAGTCAAAACACAAAAAATAGTATAAAACACACGTGTCAAAGGGCAATTGTGTCATTTGTGTTTCAATGTACTATTACCGCTCTACAATAAATATGTAGTTTATTTTAAACCATATATGTAATGATAGTATTACTGACATTTTTATAAGTTTCAAAATTGATAATTATTAACTGTTACTTTCCACCCAAGTGGAAATAAAGTAAACAAACAACGACTTTATATATATATATATATATATATATATATATATATATATATATACGCAGAGTAGAAATATGTAACACAGGTTTAACTAGTTTTGAAGATCTGTTTTATTTTATTTGTTTCAGTTGATGCAAAAGATAGGCTACTCAAGCTTTAGTTTAATTACTAACAGAACGGCCGATGTAACTTTCTGTAACTGATGTTGATTTTCAATCTCGCAATCTTTTTAGTTGAATGATATTGCTTCTATTAATAATGAGTATAATCGCCGAAATTTGTCTATATCAGTGTCCAGTAAATGTGTCAAGATATGAAAGTTTTAAAAAAGCTGCAATTTTTTAGGAAATTGGCTAATACTATTGTGGCCACAAGGTTGATTTGTTGCTTTGTCAAATCTGATCTGCATAAAGAATTTTTTATTTTAAATATTTCTCCAAAGATCTATGTATTCTGTAATTGTTTCAACCCATTTCTTGCTATTGACCATATACTTTATTTTCTAACAAATTAACGTCTTCCAATTTTATTTTGTTGAGTTCGTCGTAGAAATATACAAATTAGAATTATAGTTTTGAAAATCATTTTTATTTATTTTTGCGGAAGAAAATCTTTTGATCCATCCTTGAATGTTTCATTGTTCTCTATTGTAAAAGTACTTGACCTTCTTGCTTTGTATCCAACGTTTTTTTGTCTAATGCCAGAAGTTTTCAAAATTTAAATATATTAACTTTTTTTTTAAAGTAAGTGTTGTTTGTAACATTGAATATGTACCATAACGTTGTAACCTTCTTACTTTTAAAATTTTTGCTAAAATATGCCTATAGGACCGTTTATGATAATATATTTTTAAAGGCTTTTTTTTGTTGCGCCTAACCGTCAAACTGCTGTGGGCTGTATCTCATATTTTGCTTTGTTTTTTTTCTATCACTAAAGCCGTAAAGCAGCACCAATGCAATTAAACTCCGCATTGGCGTTGTCTGAATCTCTAGCATGCATTTTTCAACTGACGCTGTCAGTAATTCCAAAAAGCAAATTGTTTATTATATTTGATGTCATTTTCAAAAAAATTTCAACTAGATGTTTTTTTTCATAACTTTAATAACCTTAATTTTTGTGTTCATGTGTTGATGATTGAAAATAAAGTACTATACAAACTTCGGTTCAAACTTTCATTTCTGTCTCAAGCCTTTGCTGACCTCGGCAAACCTCGGTCAGCGATCTTAGCTCTCGATAAAAATTAAACTCGTTCCACCTTAGTGTATAATATATCATTACATTGTCAATTTATATCAATATCATATCAATTTTGGATTCACACCTGAATAATTTACATTGCTACTTGCCCAAACAATGCAACCAAATTTAGTGCAATGATTGATAACTTTTTCGAGTTAAAACCGTTCTCCATCGTGCAATGTTATGTAATAATAACTTTTTGGAAATTATTTATGAATTTGATAATTTTTAAATCTTATTATTCCTTCATCCTTATTAAGAAAATGACAATTTACTTGTAAATAGCATTAGCAAAATTAAAGGAAAACCAGCAAATTAATCATTCTGTAGAAGTAATTACATTTTTAATAACGTTGTATATAAATAAAAAATAATATATAAAAGTGTTTTTGTAACAAATTTAAGAACAGAATGACCCAGAATTTCATTCAAAGCATCCACAACAGCAATAAATAACTAAAAATGATAAATAGTTTTTTTGAAATTTACAAATATTATCAACAATTAAACATTATGTTGTATACTATTTTAAATTACTTTTTCAATTATTTACATGGGTTGAAAAAAGTGCAATATATGTATACAAATATTCCAATTCCAAAAAAAAAATTTTCATCATCACATCCCCTTTTTTTATTATAACTCGAATTATTATTATATATATATATATATATATAATTTTTCAATACTTGCATTAATTATTTTGTTGTCTCGAGACAGTAAATATGTATTTATATAAAGTTTTGCAACATCTTGTGTATGTGTATAAAAGTTTTTATCGTGTAATTCATAATCGAAATGTACACAAGCAACCGTAAATACGTATATACATATATCTATATAATATTTGCAATCGGTCTTTCTATATTTATAACCATTATATAATTGCGGATTTGCGCCTGTGTTATCAACATTTATTTATATATATAAAAAAAGAACAGTAATAAATAAACTATTTAAAAACAAATTATAAGAACGGTGAAATTGAATTAATTATTAACATTTTATTCAACTCCACCGTTAATAAATAAAAGATTACGCAAAAAATAAAATGTTTAAAGCAAACTGAAAAATGTGCTTTTTCTGTAGGTTTACAGCGAGATTACTGATCTCTCTAAATCATAATATCGCTCTAACAATCGAACATTTAATTATTTCTTTTTATTAAATTTCTAGTATAGAATAATTTACTACGTTTAGTTAAATCTACGTTAAAACGCAAGTGGCAGAAAGCACCTATTTCTGCTACAAGTCGCATATTTGACGTGCGTGGTTCGAGTAGCCGAAAAGCGAGGAGTAGAATTAATTTTTGACAAGCGTGTTTATACCATTTTCTGTGTATTGTCTTATGTGCTTATGTATTATTATTATTTAATTAAGAATATAATATTCAAAACAATTTTATTAAAAATATTAATCAACCAGTTATCTAAGACTTTTTTAATTGTCAACCAATAAATCAGTGTCAAATTTATTTACAATTTTGGTTTGGTTATATTTAAAAAAAATATTTAAAATAAGATATTATAGTTATTATATTATATGTGTGACCTAACTGAACAAATATATAAACTCAATAATAGTTACACCCAAATTGTTTTAATTTATTTATTTATCACCGTGTAGGTTGTAATTCTTAAAAACTAAAAGCAATTTGATAATAAAGTTTCTTCTTAAAATATTGTTGATATAAGAATGTGACATTTTAAATGTCAAAAAACATAATATGTAAGTATGTTCAGAAATTTTTTTTCATTTTAGTGAGCAAATTTTATCATTTAATTAAAGTAGTGCTTTTAATTTCGAATGATTAAAAAAAAATATCACTACTGAGCAAAAAAAACTAGTACCAACATAAATTTAATTATCATGTCAAAACAATGACATTGACAAATTCATTTTTAATCTAGTGTGATTTTTAATCCAATCATAAATAAATCTGTGGTACTACTATGTATAATGGTTACTTTGTAATACATAATTGTAAAATTGTGTATGTAACACAAATGTAAAATGTATCTAATATTCTAAAATTTTAGTATAACTAAAAAGTAATTTAATTTTGAAGTGTTAGTTGATTATAGTCAGCAGTGAAAAATATGCATAACTTACAATTTACTCAGTATAATAAATTCCATGCCAAAAATCTGACAAGTCATAACAATAACACTGTTTAATCTATAGTTTTATGAAACAACTAAAATGTAAAAAATCAGGTCTAGTACATATGAGTAAAAAGGTTTGATCGCTCGTCTAATTAAGGCACTCACCGCTTCTTACGTCCAACTGTAGAACATCTATTATGATACACTTTACTCACTTGTGGTTAAAATAGCTACTATTGACAATTAATATTAATTATTACAGTTATGTTAAATTACAATGTTAACCAATTTGAAAATAGCTTTGTTTGTTTGTGTGCTTCGAGCAAGTTCCTTATGGCGTTATAATTCGAGATAGTTCTTGTGTACTGAACTGTAGGTACTAACGAACATAAATTGGACAAGTCGGGGTAAAAAGAAAATTGATAGTAAAGATTAAGAATTTACAAGAATTCAAAGCCGTTCAAAGTAAAATTTAATTTAAATAATAGTCCGGAAGGCAGGGTACATTTTTAAAAGTTTTTTCATGCCGCTTGAAAGTTATCACTATTTATTGAATTGATTGATTAATGTGGGAGACAAAGTTGCCAAAAAAGTTTTTAAACAATATTGGGCCTGTTGTTGTTTTTTACATAAAATAATAATTAACGAACCCTTATTAAATAAAAAATAATAAGCAGAACCGTAGAATCCCCAACTTGACCTCTAAAAAAGTTTATCATTTTCGGTTTAACCGGAAATAATATCGATTTTATTAATTTACATAGGACACCCGGTATATTTTTGCAAATTTGATTTTAGTTCATTTTAAGTATAATTCTTAATTTTCAGAAGGTTTGGCAACACAGCCTTCATTATTTTTTTAAAACATTTATAAATATTTCATTTTAGCAACAACATCTAAATACAAGAAGATGATACTATGATACTATGTAAAAAAATGTTTTGTTGCTATCATACATTAAAAATCGGTATTAACAAAAATGTTATATTTTTTGTATATAATCTTTTTAAATGTTAAATTAAATTAAAAAAATATATTGGGTGTTTTTTTTTAATTTATAAAATTGATAGTTAAAACAAAAATAATCTTTTTAAAATTTTTAGCAGTAAAGTACAGTTTATGATGTATTTTATCCCATAAAATGTGAACAAATTGATTTGTCATAAAAAATTTTAGTTTATTTTTTACCTGTGGACAAGTCTGGCTGAAGAGAAACCCCCTTTTGTGGTTGACTTTCTTTTTCACTTAATTTGAGTTAATAATTCATAAAAAATCAACTACTCTGAAATAGTTTCAAAAACAATTTTAATTTTTGACGACTTGGTTGGCTACCCATAGCCGGGGCTACCGCTACTGCAAATACTGACGGTCGGTTTGGTCATCATTTATATGATATCTGGTATGGCTAGTAAAATCAGCCGGCATGAAATGACTTGTTCAAAAACACACTTGCCTCCCGGAAACATAAATGACAACTGTTTACTCCTGCTCGAGAAGAAGAGTAAAAGTTAAAGTTCAAAACACACAAACAAAAAAAATGCAAACTATTTAGTGCAACGTACTCGAAACGGTCCCGAACAAGTAGTATGTACAACAAAATGGTAATTAATACTTACTAACAGTTTAATAAAGACAGTAGCGTAACAATAGTTTCGTTAAAATTCTATCATGACTTACGCCACTGATCAAAAAGTAAAGCATAACTTTTAAAAAATTGTATGTTTATACCATAATATGCTATTCTAAAATTTATTGCAATATCTCAAACGGTTCTTAAAATTTTTGATAAAATCAAAGAAGCAGCATTCTGCAATATGAAAAACCAAGCTCAACAGAATATACATTCATATAAACTTTTTGACATGTAATTAGCCTGACAATCACCCATTGAGTAATACTCTGTATATTCCGGGTGACCAAAGATATAGGGAAGGCTGTTTTAATTTGACATTTATTAAGCTAGACAAAAAAAACTTAATTCAGCTGACTCTTCAATGTGTGGCGTGAGGTCTAATAAAGATGAATCGGATGACCAATCTTGTTCAATAATTAATAAAGCTAATGAATGTGAAAGTCAATCCATTATCAACAGTGCTCTCATCAACTGAATTTTCTATCAAAGTTGACGATGGTGATAAATAAATTGCAATATTTTGAAAAGTTTGAAATATTCTTTGGAAAATATTGGGATTTGGCGATGGTTTATTTTCAGCAACTGATTGTGCCTGGATAATAGGTTCTGGTGTATTTATTTGTAAACAACTTTCATCGTCGCGTCGCTGATGTTTGCACTCGTATAAATTTCATTTCTTTAGCTTTATAAAAACAAAATAAAACAGCCTTTTCTATAGCTTGGATCACCTGGTACACTGTGCTACCGGTTAGGTACAAAAAAGAGAAAAAAAATTATTTTAGAATTTTATTCTTTACAAAAGTTCTTGCTAGGTTTTAAATTAACTTTGGACATACTTAATTAAAAAATTAAAAAACAAATCAACAACAAGTTTAAATATAGTATGTTTTGATAACTGATTAAAGAAAATGATTGCAAATTTTATTCCATTACACATAATTGCAGTCTTTATTTAAGAAAAGGGAAAGAGCCAAGAAGGAAGGGATAAAAACAGAAATAATGCAAGAAAATTAAAAAACAAAACAAAACTTTGTACTGAGTGAAAGTAAATATAATTTAGTAACCCAATACACTAGAGAAATAAAAAATGTTAACAAAAAATTATGCAGCAACATAATAATAATAAGCAACTTTAAAGCCCGAATAAGATCGAAAGTCACCCCCTATTAAATGTGACGGAAATAGAATAAAAAGACATACAAAAGACAAAATTAAAAAGGGCAATAAATTGATAGATGTTGTAGAATAAAGAGGATGGGATGTTTAAGTGGAAATACTGGAAGTGACAAGAAAGGAGGATATGCATACATATGTCACAGTAGACAGTCAGTTATAGATCACGTGTTGATAAATGACAAAACTTTGCGAAAAATATAGCAATTCAGACAAACTACAAATTAAGCTAGAAAAGAATGCTAAAAACAATACCAATAACAGCATAGAACAACACAACCATTACAAATTATAAATTAGACCCAAATCAAATTAACTTCGAAGAAACAGGAGTAGAAGAAAAAATGAATTAAAAAAATAATTACAATTACAACTACTTTGAAAGAAACATTTGAAATAAAAGAAAAGCACCCAGTTATGTGAATAAGAAATGCACGCAAAAGAAAAAACAAAAAGCCATTAAAACACCAAGAAGATTGAAAAGAAATAAAGCCAAACAACGGCAGTACCAATGTGCACAAAAACAATACAGTCCACAAGGAGGCAAAGCAGAAGTATAATAACAAAAAGAAATTACAAAGATATTTACGTTTGGAGACGGATGCCTTGGACATTTATAAACAAGTAAGGAAAACAGGGAAGAAAAAAGATAGATACTATTATAACCACGAAATAGTGGAGAGCGCATGCTTAAAATAATGTATGACAAATTAAGCCTCGCCGAAATAGGTAGCATCGTTTTAAAAACAAAAAATGTGTAGTCACTTGCATACCCTGATTATATAGTCGCACTTGCAACGGAAGCAAAAGAAATCAAAAAGATTATTGAAATTTTAGAAAAATATTTCAGAAAGAAAGGTTTCAAAGAAGTATGTTAGCAAAATAAAAATTATGATATTTAGAAAAGGGAAATGTAAAAGGAAAATGGAAAAATGGAAATGGGAAGAAAGAAATTGAGAGATGGGAATTTTAAATCTTACAAGAATGTCTGAAAAAAGAAAGAATAAAAATTGAGACCAGATAAAGAAAAATGTTATAATAAAAATAGGTATGATAGTATAGAAGTAAAAAGCCAATAGAAAATGAAAAAAGACAGAGTGAAATAATGGAAAAAGGGAAAGAGATACAAATACAAGAACAAAGAACCCGAGATTTAGATGTGAGAATATAGGAAAGTGTGTCCAAATTTTGGTTGAATCTAGTGAACAAAATATGCAAGGTGTGTGGCTGTAATAAAACTATTGAGCACATGTTGTTAGAATGCAGTGAGATGAGAGAAAAGCAAATTAATAGAAAAGGAGTGGTTGAGCTGGAATGGAATAGACATAAAATGAAAAGAAATTTATTATTTTGATGAAAACTTTTTTTAATTTTTATATTATGTATGTAATGAAACACTATAGGTTTAGGTTGTAATTTTTTAAGGCGAAATACAAGAGTTTAAACAAATATATATTATAAATCAATCTAGTTATTTATATTTATGAACTCAGTGAAAATGTATTCAAATATTTTAGTAAAAAATTACGTTATTTAAATTTACACGTTATCATCCACATTGAATTAATATTCTAATGGATGTTTTTATAAATATAAATATTATTCCCATATCAAAATAACATTCCGGTGAATTTTCGATGCGAGAAATTTTTCGCGATATGTCTAAATTTCCAACGTGCGCACATGAAATAAACGTAAACAAAGTATGATCGCTATTTTTAAATGTACTATCGACTCGGCCATATTATCTGATTAAAGTGAAGCAAAATTGCTGAATGTATGTTTTCCTTTTCATTAAATTAACCGTCTCTGACGCAGGCCGTCCAGCTCAATAAATTCAGAACTACAGTATTAATATCAAACATATATTTTTTTTGAGATTAGAATCATTCATGGCTGAAAATCGTATGCCGTATTTTGTACATACAGGATACAGACGCAGATATAAAATAAAATAAACTTGATTGATTAGCAGGTCAAAGTTGAGCCATTGAACAAATACCTTAAAAAATAATAAATACAGGGTGATAAAATGGTTTAGTCAATCCTGCTAAAATTTAAAACGATTTGTTGCTATAAATTCAAGAATCACAAACGGTAATAAACTTATCTAGATAAAAAACTCTTATCAATAAACGCAATTGATTTTTACTTTAGATATATTTGGTTGCGGTTTATAAAGCCGGTTTATGCAACGGTTTTAGTAAACATTTCTTAAATTAAAATAAGCGAAGAAACGTGCGCTGGCTTTTAAAAGCTTATGCAGCTGCGGTTTGGGTTTAAATTAATTTGAAACCAAAACTGCAACTACATGAGCGGTTACATGCTATGCGCACGTTTCTGTGCTTATTTTAATTTCTATGTTTACAACTAAAACCGTTGCATAAATCGAGCTTAAGATTGTACACATATGCAGGACAAATATTCAGAATCAATTTTATAGATCAAAATTATTTTTTGTTTAAAACCGTTTTTGTTTTATTTTAAACAAATTTAAAAAAATTTAAATCAAATGACGCACCATGTGAGTTTATATTTTACAATACTTTTAAACAAGTGGCATTTTATATTAATGCCGTTCACAGGAGAACTTTTGCCGATAGTTTTGGAGCGTACGCTGCAAACACGTTGAAAAATATGTGTTTAATATAAACACTATACATTTTTTACGGGAATTAAAAAAACTTAATCATTGTTGATGCTCCTGTAGTTTATATTTCAATGTATTTGGTTCGGTTCAAAAATGCGTTTTTTGTTTTTCAATATATAGGTTGGTTTCAGTTCAAAAAAATTACATTTGATTCGATTTTTATTACGATTCGGTTCGAATCCGTGATTCAAAAGATTGAAAAAACAATTAATATACGTTTTACAAAACTGGACACAAATTGAAGAATTTTAGTATCCGTTCAGAAAGTTTAAAGGATAATAATTTACATATAAAATTTATGTATTTCTGGCGGTGTATGCAAAATGGCTCAGTTATGAAAGTTGTCCGTTACTTGAGATTTTACTGTTGATAATATTCTTTGACAGTTCTTTTTTTTGTTTTTATTTCAGTATAAGTGCCTTTTTAATTGGATATCAAGCCATTTTTTTAATAATGTTTCAACTTTCTTTCACAAAATAGTTTGCTGATAGTTAATATGATATAATGTATAATATACAGGGTGTTGGAATGAACGAACCGAAATCAAGAAGTGTTTTATACATCAGGCTGTTAAAGATTGTAAAATATTTAAAGAGGTTGTAATGGTTTTGTAGATATTGAATGCTGTTCTTTTATATTTCATATTATTCATTTTTAAAAACTTGCACATTTTTATAATACTTAGCTGATGGTTTATAAAATAAACATTAACTATTTGACTGTTATTGTTAGTGCATAAGTTTTCGTTTGATATGGCTGTTTACTCTAATCTAAAATAAACCGACCGATATGCATTTCATGTATGATCGTACAAAATAGAGTTGTTAATTTTCACAATACTCCTATTTGTTTTGCCAAAAATTTCCATGGTGTATTAGAATCTGCACATCAAACACGTTTTTCATTAGACGTTTAAATGAGTATTGTAGGCAACATGTTTCTAAGTCCTGTTGTTTTAACAAACATGCGCTGCTTACCTAAACTTTCTATAGAACGTATTAACAAAAGGCAAAAAATATGGTTTCAAAATGATTATTTTTACATATATAATACACTCCTTGAGTTTGGTCCATTCCTTCCCACTCACTCTGTATAATTGATTTAATTCTTGTGTGAAACAAATTTTAGAATTTTTTTTAAAGTTACTTTTTTCAATGGAAATATTTGATAATAGATGTTCCAAATCTTTATAAGTTATTGATATTATTTAATTTGATTTACTTATGGTATTAAGTTTCTAAGTTTTTAAATAATACAATACTTTTGTAATCTTTTACATAATCTAAGCTATATGTAGCTAATTGGTAGGTATTTAATGTATTACTTTATTACAATTGCTGCCGAGGCGTCTAAATTGAGCAAAACGGTAAATGCGTATTCACAAATACACTTTTTTAAGCATGTATTTGAATTAAAATTATATCAATAAAACTATACGTAAAAATAAGAGAAGTTGCTGACATCTGGTATTAAGTTTATGACAACATCAAAAGCGAAAGTTTTAATGTCAGAATTATAACCTTTTACATAATTACTAGTGACAGAAATGTTTTGTGTTGAGTTTTTTTGGTTATAAAAATGACAATAGACAAAAACGCCATCTATTAGTTCTTAATTTTCAAAAAAAAATGTAAGCAACCATATTTACATATGAAATAAAATTAATATGGAATGCCATGTAAAGTCAAACCAGTGCAATGTTTATATAAAAATTAATAAATCTTAGTAAACCAATTCTCTTGGTCATACGGATAGTTTCGACCTCTTCTATATGGTACTTCATTATTAGAAATAATTAAAACAAAAATTGCTATGTTTTTAACCACAAACATTTTATTTATTAAAAAATAAAAATATAGGCAACTCGAGTTTCGACTTATGAAGGTCCTTATCAAGTGGCT
>JARJEC010062970.1:0-18209 GCA_030264575.1 Tachinus sp. AB-2021 | reverse complement strand
CACTATAATAAAATAGGTACTATACTACTGCAGAAAACTCATTTCAGCTTGGTCGCCCACAGCGGTTTCAATGCAACTTTGTTCTCATACAACAAGTGTTGCTAATTTAATCTTTGCAGAAAATTTCTTATAGAGAAAAACATGTAACTAGAAGTTAATAGTTATAAAAAAATTATAAACTTTTCTTATTGTAAGTGTTGCACTTCATGTCATAAGTAGATAATATTTTGTAAAAAAGTTACTGGCATATTGTCTACAAATTATACATGTGTATTAAGGGCATTGCACAACTGGCAGATCCGCGGCGATGCGCTGCTCTCTCGGCACTTGTTTTACATTGTTTTATGACGGGACGACAGCCGTCCGCAGTCGTCGACGTCAAAATAATATATAATGCAATGCCGAGAGCCGCGCAGCGCATCGCCGCGGATCTGCCAGATGCGCGATGCCCTTTAAGCTCGATTTATGCAACGGCTTTTCGTTGCAAACATATTAATTAAAATAAGCAGAAAAACATGCGAATGGCATGTAACCGCTCATGTAGTTGCGGTTTTTTTCATTTTAAATTAGTTTAAAACCATAACCGCAACTGCATGAGCGGTTATATGCCATGCGTACGATTTTGTCTTTATTTTAATTCTATGTTTACAACTGATAAAGAGTTCTATAAATACCATTAATAGACAAATTAATGATAATATATTATACCACCAAGACCAATAAATTGGCATCAATACATTTTATACAAAGACTGTTAAATAAAATTTAAAAAATATTACGTGTTGATCTAACATGAATTACTTTTAAAGCATTCAATATGGTAGGAACTTGATTCCCTCAGCTTAAAGACAAAATATCAATAATGCAAAAAAAGAATGCAATGTATGAAATTCCATGCAATAATTGCCACTTACGATATATAGAAATTAGAAGATCGTCTCAAACAACACAAGAGAGATTGCATAAATCATAACAAAAAAAACATGACTATCATCACATCATATCGATGGTGGACATCATTATTACTTAATTGGACAAAAATCCTGGATGTTGAGAGTTCCAACCAAAAAAGAATCGCAAATCTAACCTTACAAAAATCAGTGCTTTGCTATGAATGTGTTTTGTGCTTTTACATTAACTTATGGTCCACAAATCCTATCGAAATCTAAAACCCAATTTTTGATTGTATATAATACGCGACTAAATAAACCACATTCAGCACGTAGTAAAAAAAATTATAACGGCGGTACCTGTGATGCTAAGAATCAATTTGACGCCATTCTCAACAGCTTGGCTTGTCGTATGAAACAATTTCGGGTATTTTAAGTAATGATTTTGGTTTAAAAGCACACAAACTTTGACTCGTGCAACAATTGAGGCCGGCTGACCATTCAAATCGTCGCCATTTCGGTCTTTGGGCTCTTGAAAAGCTTGAAGGAGATCTACTGTTTTTGACCCAAAGTTTTTTCAGCAATGAGGTCCAAGAGCAACCAGAAGAGGATCAAGAGTTGCCATATACAGACAAAACAATGATTTAGTGAAGTTGAGCTGTTGTGGAATTCATTGAATTGCTTAGAACTGGAATGCCCTACTTTAGAAACGGTTTGGTGTGTTACAAAGAGCACACTGTGCACGACGCAAGCCCATTTCAGTCATCTGTTAAATCAGATGTACTACGCGTATAACATTATTATTTTACGTTATTTAATAAAAAGTAGTAGTGCTCCCGTTTATCACTATACGTCAGAGCGGAAGATTAAAGCATCGTACACAGGTATCTTTCTCCAACAATGAAGCTCGTTAATATTTCGCGTGCGCCGCTTATAACATCATTCCAATTAGCTATAATTCAGTGGTGGAATCATAAATCAATATATCTTCATAAATAAGATCGGCCGAAACGTAGCAGTGAATGACACTCGTTATTGCGTCATGATAAAGAACTATTTGCTGCCTGAAATTGAACCATGTAATCTCGACGAGATTTCGCTCCAACAAGACTTTGCTATTTGCGACACAGGCAGCAAACCCATGTTTTTATTGCAAGCACAATTCGGTACACAGCTAATTTCTTGCTTTGGGCCGTTGAATTGGCCGCCTAAATCACATCTCTAGACTTTTTTTTCTTTACATCTTATGTAGTTTAATATCTACAAAGCCATCTAAATTGGAAACCATTACTGGTGGTTTTATGTTATGTATTACCATTTTTCTAATTTTATTATGTTGTATTGTTGGATTTATCCATCGAGATAGGTACTAGACTAGTATGAGCGAAGCTGAATGGTCTAAAATTTCATAAATAAATTTGCCATACAATATTGGGGAGAGATAAAGAAATTAAATTTAAGTTGTTTTGCGTCCTTCCATCTAATTAATTTTTGAATATGCGGTAATAAAATACATGATTAATTTAACTATTTATTACATAAAGAGTTATTTCAATTTTGAAGCAATAGTTTAACAACAATTTTCATAATTCCCACTACCTATTTTCAAATTAAAAAATATATGTTAATTATATTATAATATTAATCACAAATTCACGTTTTAGGTCAATCTTATTGTTTAATTTTGAACTGGTTTTTGGCTTCACACAAATGTAAAAAAACATACTTGTCGAGTGTATATTATTATATTCTACCTAAATTATTAACTATTTAATATCTCTATTAGTTATTATTCATTTATAGTCAGGTTAAAAGTAGAGACTCAAATAATCTTCCTGCTTAATGTGAACTTGTAATAATAAAGTCAAAATGTTGACAAATTAGAATTTATGTATCTTATCATTATTTCTCATTCATATTAGATCATTTCTTACAGGCGACTAATAAATAGTAGCCAATCATCAATATAATTTATTTATCATACCTCGTAGTATCTATTTGTTACTTTTGATTACTTCTCGTACATCAAATAACGTGAAGTTAGTCGTATCAGTTTCATTTTTGCCAAATTACCAAATGTTAATAACCATCTTTTTTAAATTAGTTATTTTTTATAACTTTTTAAAACACACTTTTTGACCACAATTTTGTTGGATTCGATATTTGTATTTTTCGTATCCCAGCATTGGTCGCTACATAAATATTCGCGCGTGAGCATTTTACTCACAATAATTTAATTAATAAATTAATTTCTAGTTTGACTAATTAAGTTTAAATGTTATTTTTCCACTAGCAACAACTTAAGCAAATACTACGTCCATAGTAACTTATGCACAAGGTTTGTTTATCAAATTTACCTTGACAACAGAACGTAAGCAATTTACTTAAGTTCCTAGGAATATAATGAAACGTCAAAATAAATGATGATATATTCCGAGCCGTGTAGACAATCCAGTCACTTTCTGGAACCAGTATAACAAGTTACCTTGCATGTGTTGTTGTATATATTAATTGTTTATTACTTCTAAATGAGTCAATAACTACATAATATGAAAGTAATAAAACTTGTATAAATTCCAATAAATGACAAAAATCGTACTAACTTCTGTTTGGAAACGTCAGATTTAGCTGTCACTTTAAATTATACTAATAAAAATTATTGATATTAGATTAGTTTTGGTAGTAGAAAATACATAACAAGTTACTCGCAACGTCGTACGTACCTAGACATACTCAGAAGAAATTATAGGCCNACTATTGTGAAATCTTCGTTAAGCGGACACTGACGATGCAACTGATTTTGTCCGCTTGTTGGAGGTATCCGCTTAATAGAAAGTCATAAATACATGTGTGCATTCTAAACTATCCGATTATAAGAGTTGTCCGCTACTAAAGATTTCACTGTATTAGAAACAAAATAAAAATTCTAAACGTTGGCTACAAAATATAATTTATTTATAAAATCAATAAACCAATATATTTCTCGGTAATTTATAATTACTTACTTGTTATTTGTCTTTTTCTATAACAAAATTTCGGAAAAATAATCATAATTAACACTAATGCAGCCACGTAGTGATATAAACACTCACAGTTCGGAAACTGTCTTTGTAATATTGCTTGTAAATTATCTGTAGGCTATAAAAATATAAAAATGAATGATAAAGGGAATGCTTCTAGTAGATAAAAAAATCGTCAATAAGAAATGTTTACTTACTTAAAAATAAGTTAAGCGTCTTTTATGAAAAATGTGAGCAAAATGCTCAAAGCGACCAATGACGGACGGGTCAAAGCAATTATAGTTTGCAATCAGTTGATAAAGATTTATTCTTAGTTTAGTCAGGTAATACACCAATAAAATTATATTAAAACAAACACACTTCAGCTATCTTCTTCGGCATCATCATTTTCATCTTCCTCCATTTGAACATCTTCATCTTTAGAAAGGATTTCAAAACCTACGCCTTTTATCCAGCAAGCTTTTAAAGACAATTTAAATTCGGCTAATCTGTGTCCTAATAATTGTAAAATTTTTGCTTGCTCTGGTGTCAACACATTGCCTTCTTTACAAACTACATAATCTTTTAATAATGTAACGATACCTAAAATATAGAAAAATTATTAGTAACCTGTAAATGTGTATATTGCATAATATATAAACTTCAGGTAAAATGTAAACATATTTACTAATTGTCATTTTTTTTAATCTGTAGTTACAGTAATTGTAATATCACAAAAAGTATTTTAATATTAATTTTATTATACCTCTTTCTAATTTTGTGGGCATTCCTAATTGCCTTAAATATGGTTCTATAGCATGTGAAAAATCTTTTAAGGGTCCTTCTTTTATTTCAACTGTTTGCTTAACTTTAAATCCTGTCCTTGCAACATCTTCAAATGTGAAATTATCGAACCAATCTAAAACTTCCTGTTTCTCGCAGTCTGTGAATAATAACGCGCACTGTCCTTTTAAGGTTCCGCTTAACTGAAAATTAAAATTTTATATTCATCCAATCAAATATTGAATATTCATTATTTATACGTAAATGAATTTCATCAATTAATAGAAAAAACTTGGAATATAATGAATGAGAATATTTAATAGTCAAATATGAATTATAATAAGTTATACAAATTACCTTATGTAAATCTTCTCCAACCTCTTCCTCTTTAGTCCGCCCCATACCTATCGCAATTACACGATTTTTACCAAAGAAAAACCTACTGCCTTTCCATTCCTCACGTAATTGTTTCATTTTATGCGTTCGCATATTAACAAAGGAGAAGGCATATATACTTTTATATTTGTCCACACAAGTCCTAACTTCTTCAACGATCCTCTGCTTTAGTGCCAAACCTTTTTTATCGGTCTTTGTTAAAGAAACTAAAAATTCACAATTTATAATATTTATAAATAAAGTAATGTTTTAATAGGTAAACTTGGTAATAATTTCCTATTTCATGACAAGGTACATGTGTGATGTAAATATTAGCAACTAACAAAAACATGCCGTCACTTTGAGGTTAAAAATAGAAAAAAATAAAATACTGGATTAATACGAAATGTTTACTCACTTTTCTTATCGCGTTTTGATTTCGGCATTGTGAAGTATTATTTCTGCTTGCTCTGCGTATATATATATATATCGATTTAATTTAAATATTTATTGGTGTAAATTTTAAACAGCGTGTTGCTTTCAACCTGACTGCATTGACTGGGGAAATTTGCTGCTTCGTGTTTGGCCGACTTGATTTAATACAACTTCACACGGTTATTGATTATTATGCAACCTATTATACAGCTTCGTGTACGTAGTTGCCTATAATAAAAATAATGTACAGGGCGATGCAATAATAATAATTTATTTTAAAATACAATTTTTACATTTTAATTTATTTTGTACTGACTCTTAAAACTTTAAAATGAAATTTTTATTTTATTTCAATTGCAATATTATTTTATCTTTAAATATGCATTGTAATAAAAACTAGTAACAAATAGGTTTACTAGTTTGCGTTATAATATAATAATATATTAATTTTATTATTAAATGTATTTTAAATAAATTATTTTAGTTTTATGCAGTCTGTTAACACTTACCATTAATAATGTTCATAATATTTAAGTTAGTTTATATCTAAATTTTAATGCATTAATTAATTGATATTTAAGCAACAAGCTTGTTAATGGATGCGATATCTCGATAATTAAAGCGCTTCCTACACTCACGCGTTAAAATATCTTAATTATATGCCTTTAACACGAGTATTGATCGCTTTTTAAAAATATTTAGAAAATCTAAATTAATTCCGTTACAAAATTTCAAATTGGAATAATTTACATTTTTTAAAATTTCTTTTCTTTAAATATTATTATTATTATTATTATTAATAATATATTACACCAGAGGTTTTGTACTTTCTATTAATAAAGATGTATGAAGTTTCTTAAAATTATTTTATAATTTTCAGACACAAAATGCTACCAAAACATGTACAGAAGATGGAACATGGTTCAAAAATAAAGCTGCTTATTGGACCAACTATACGAAATGCATAATAAGCGACGAAGTTCAAATTGAAATGCCAATTCCTAACAAAACAGGCAACTTAGACTACATAACTGTAAGCAACGAATAACAACATACATTTTAACTTTTATAATATCTGAATAATTTCAGCCATTTTTACCAGCTTTAAAAATATTATCGCGTACAGGATATTCAGTCTCCCTCATTACATTACTAATCGCATTCAGCATAATGTTTTCAATAAAGTAAGCATATAAACAAACAAAATAAATTCCTACTAAAGCAAACTATTATCTTTCAGGAAATTACATTGTCCCAGAAATAAGCTGCATATGCATTTATTTCTATCGTTCATTTTAAGAGCATTCATTTCGATTTTAAAAGACTTGATTTTTATCGATGGCGTTGGAATGAGATCGGATATAACGAACATTGATGGACAAATGTTTTTTCGCGAAGATAAATATGTAAGTATTTTCTCAAAAAATCTTTTCAGATGTAATTTATTTTTATTTTAGACCGGCAATTGGGGTTGTAAATTATTTATAAGCCTCTTTCAATTCTTCATCACGGCAAATTATTCGTGGATACTAATGGAAGGCCTGTATTTGCATAATTTGATTTTCAGAGCAATGTTTGCCGATTCCAGCAGGAATATTACGCATTACATCGTTCTAGGATGGGGTAAATTCATTTTCTTATGTAAATCAACATTGAATTTATGTTTGGTTTTATTTCAGGAATGCCTATATTATTTACGACAGCTTGGATGATTACCAGAATTTTCTTTGCGGATACATTTTGTTGGACAACTAATGACGATCCAAAAATGACTTTTCTCATAATTAGAATTCCAACTGCAATTTCCATATTGGTAATAAAATATTTTTTTGGTAACTTTATTGTTGATGATTGTTTTTGTTTCAGTTAAATTTGATACTATTTGTTCGGATAGCTGTTGTGATTTTTAGTAAATTGCAAGCACCTGTTTACGAAGAGGCGAGGAGGTATCAAAAATGGGCAAGAAGTACTTTGGTTTTAGCACCACTTTTTGGAATACATTACGCGTTGTTGATTGGGATGTCTTGGAATAAAAACGAAATTGTTGAATTGGTTTGGTTATTTGCAGATCAATTGTTTGCTAGTTTTCAGGTATATTATTCACAATTTGATTGTATTAGAATGTTTACTATTTTCTTTATAGGGATTCTTTGTTGCATTTTTATATTGTTTCTTGAACAGCGAAGTGCGAACTGAATTAAAGCCATATCTTCACGGTTTTCTTACTTATGTTGCAACGAACAATTGCTTGAAGTATTGTTTCCCATGCAGAGAACGTTATTTGAGGTAAGCATAATATATATTTTAGTATTTTTTTACGAAGGTTTTATTTAAACCTACATTTAAAAAAATGCAATATTTTCTAACGTTTCATAATATTTATAGACATTTTTTTCAAAATCTACAGATCTTTTGAGACATTTTACAACAGTTCTCAATATTATTGGCATTTTAATATTATTTTACAATAAATTTCAACATTTCACATTTTAATATATTTGAGCATTTCAAAACATCTAATAGAATAAAGCAGTTGTCAAATTTTGGACTATTTTTTATGACAAATTACATAAAGTTTTGAAATATTTCATATCCAATATTTTTGATTTTTTGAGACATTTTTGGCCTGCTATAAACAATTTCTCTACCTTTTCTACATTTATTAATAATATAAATTGTTTATGAATATATTTTACATATGTCTAGATATTTTAGAAAAACAAAATATAGTTTTTACGAGCCCACGAGACAAAAAATTGTGCCAATGAGAACCAAATTTTATTTTGTAGTAGAGCTTTGAAAATTGTTAAGGCACACAACTACTCTCTTTGACTTGTTGATGAATGTTAATGAATATTTAATAATTGATGATTAATTATAAACTGAGTAATATCTCTACATCGTGGCACTTGCGTTTAGCGGTGAGGTCGAGAAGGGGACTGTAAATAATAGCCAATCATACGCTAACGGTGGTATTGGTCACTACAAAAATACGAAGGTGAGATTGATTATTTTGCATCTATCGAATTATTCACGAATCACACGTACGCCGTTATCGAAGTTTGCATCCGTTTTCATCGGGCCACGTTAGATCGGTCGTACAATACAAATAGATATAAAAAAGCTCTTTGTACAAATTTTCATTCTTGTACAAATATTTGTTCCGGTTTAGCCAACTGGTCATCGACCTCGAGCTGCGTCAGCCGTGTTGATGTAGGTATGTGCGTGTTAAGTTGAAGCTTGTTACCTTAGTAAGTTTCCTCCAACGTCTAAAGCGCCTTAATAAATTTTCCAATATAGAATGGTATCGGTATGGAGGACTATTCGATCACCCATCCAAGTTCTATATTCCAATAAAAATTAAATCCTAAGCATTACTCTAAAATATGGGCACGGACAATAATATGTTTCATTAAAATCATTGCTTACCTTATTAAGTATTACAGGCTAAAAAACAAAAACATGCTAATATGCATTTTCATTGGGCTTTCACCTCAGATAACAAAAGTTTCTCCATCTGCTAGTTTATCCACAGCTTCTGTTTTGTTATCAAGCTCATCATTGTCTACTCATAATTCAATCGCAATTTTGGGTACCGCTCAAGCAAAAATATTTAGAGCGATGGCATCACTGCTATCTAGTAATTGATTTTGACAGTCAAGTAAATTTTATTACCACTCGTCTAGCCAATTGATTAAACTTACCACGTTGCAAATGTCTTTATTTTTTTAAAGGTGTTCTATAAGGCCAAACTAGGTGCTCAAGGATTTGTGAAATGTCAGAAAACACTTTCAAACCCATTGTTAATTGTGATGCGGTGGTTTTACATCGCATTTCAAATGATTTACCAACTATATCACTGTCGCAAGAAATTAAGGATTGTTTCTTATGTCTTAGTTTGGCAAAACTTTTCAAATCGATACATTATCCTAATAATTTTTAGTTTTGTGAAACTATCAAACTAAGACATAAGAAACAATCCTTAATTTCTAGATTCTGTTATTAACATCACACCATTATCTCCTGCCAATAATAATAGAAATTTTGGCGCTCTCCTCACCATCCTTGGTTGGATAATCATGGGATTTGTTCATCAACATAATACAATATCAACACAAACGTAACAATAAACAGTATGTTTACTAAAATAGATTTCAACGTAACGTTGAATGAATGAAGTGTTTCATCTTTTTTAAAAATAAAAAAATTGCTTTTAAATTTCCCATTTCATCAGAAGATGACATGTTTGAAAAATATTTTTGTAATACTACAACCAGAAGTGTAGCTGGTTGTTTAAAAATGCTTGTCGGCCTACCTTAACCTCTAACAGAAAATATGCTCTTGATTAATTTTTTAAACACAAAGTTTATTTTAACCGCGATTCCATATTTCATAAATTATATTCCAATATCATTCAAGACTATATATCTCAAAGTCATTTAGTACTTACCACTCGTTTAGTCCCTTGAAGTTTAAACTATCACGAAGTTATAAAAGAAAATTTGTCGGGAAGACGATTATTTTAAACACAACTGATTTTCTTTGCAAATAATGTCATAACAAAATGTTTAGCGTTGGTGAGTGAGAGAACAAGAAACGCGACATCAAGTTTTTACTTTAAAATTGTATTGGCGCTTAAATTTGAGACTATCTTGACAAAAATATGTATTTGACAAAAAGTCGTTGTTTCTTCTAAAGGTTGGATGCATCAACTAATAATCCTTAAAATGAGGTGTCCAATTTTATAGAAATATATAATTTTGTTTGATTTTTATAATATTTACATAATTTTTAAAGTTGAAGATTTTCTAACAAAAATAGATAGATTCGGCCATATTATGACAGCGTATGGGGTAAATTGATAGACTCCCCTTTAAAAGTCTTCTCAAGCATATCAAGTAGATCTTGTGACAAGCACGCTATTATCACCTTTTCTGATTACTCATGTTTACAAGACTGGTCAGACCCTAAGGAGTAGTAGCAGTTTGATCTATATATAATTGCCAATTAAGTAAATGCATTTTATAGACGCTGTGACAATTTTTGTACGCTCCCGACGTAGCATTATCTCAAAATGTATATAAGAAAGAGTTTAACTTCATATTTGCCGTTAGAGCTGGATTGCTTTATAATTTTTTTTATTTTAAGGAATTTGTAGTAGTCACTGTGTATAAAGATGCTTTATTGAAGCATCTAATAATTGGATCAATTAACCTATCCCACCAAATTATATACAACCTACTTTAAAAATGGTCGGGCGTGTTAGAAAGGGAGCGCTGTGTAACATTTTTATTTTACTTTATTTATTTAAAAAAAAAGTAATTTCCGTCACACTGCATCAGATCGAAAGATTGACGCATCGTGTACAAGCATCTTTATATATATATCGTGGGTTCAAACCCTAAAAATATGACCAATTTTAATCCCGCTTTCAATCCACTGGTGGTTCGGAAATAGCTATTCGGCAATAGCTAGAAGAGTGCGCAGGTTACTATAGTCAAAATTATTGCTCCAATATTTATTAATATAGAGCAATGGTTTGCTGACTGGTACTGTAAATCACTGAATAACTCAGAGGATCAATTCGGAAAATGAAGAAGGACGAATGTTGAGCAAGAGCGTAAGCATTCTTTACAGCTGCAACAATCGCGCAGGCAACTATGAAATTTTAGCTCTTCTGCAACAATTTAAAAAAAACGTTAATACATACTTACTCTAAAATAAGAACAGTTGAAAAGGATAGCGGGGAGTTGGCATTACGTGGGAATAGAAAATATGTAGGGAAACTGACAAATGTCCAAGCTTTATATAAGTATTATAAAAAATAAATGGATTTTTTCCAGCCGGCAAAGACATAACGTCGTAAGCTATGACTAAAAAATGACGTGAATATAACGAAAATATGCCAGGGACGCAACACCAACATCTTTTCTTTTTAACTAATTCCACTTAAGACTGGCACTCACAATACTCGAAGTTATCTCATCTTAACTTAATTTTTTTGGCATTCTACTGCTAACAATAGCAATATTGCTATTATCACAATTCTTATACACAACGCATTGGTTACCAAAAATTAGTGAGATTAGTTTTGGCAAAAACGTACAGATTATGATTGTGTGGTGTTGTGTGCACAAGAAAGTGAGCTAACAGTCGTCAATATGACGTCGGAAATATGACGACTTAAAAATTACACAAAAATACTAAATAATTATGACGTAAAAAATTTGACGTCATTTGTTGGACTAAACTACGTCTAGTCGACCTCATCTATTTGTCATATGACATTGTATACAAAAATATCATCAAAAAATGACGTGAATATGACGAATTGCTACAAAATAGGAAACCTCACTGTTTATATTATCATAGTTTGAGGATTTTGTTAAAATTTAACACTGGCAAAAGAACCAAACTTCGGAATAAGACGGACACATACAGATAGAAAACAAAAACACCATCCGACCAAATTATACCAGCCTGGAAATGGCGTCAATAGATAGTTCAAAAACTTCAAATCATTGTCAAAATATTTAATTTAAAAATGGTGCTGGGTAATGGCAAAACATTTTAGTACATGAATTGAATTTAAAAAAGGAATTCAAAATTTGTTTCTTTTAAACTTAAAGATTCTTTTGGGGGCCTATTGTTCTTTAAAATTGCTACTTATTATCAAATTTAAAAAAAAATCCGATTTTTTAAATCTCGATTTTTTATAAAATAAACTCAAAACTTTTTATGTTTAATTTGACGTCATTAGCGAGTGCTTCAATATATTACAAGGACATTTAGTTTTATCCAATCTACTAAGTTGTATAGCAAGTTATGCGAAATCTATTTAAAAATCATATCATGACTACTACATTTTTATTAATATTACCTTGTAATGTTTAATTGTATCCTACCTATTGATGTTTTGTAAAAATTATGTAAAGATAATTGAAATTTTTCTACATACCTGCCTTATTTACAAAACAAAACATGTCTAAACCAAAATAATATAGTTAGTAGTAGAATATTACTGTCATATTTCTTGAAACGTTACTAAAAATCTTTCTATTGTAATTATTGTAAATAATTAAATTATATGATAAGGGCCCCCCAGTGGTGCCCCATAAAATTTCGCGTGCCTTACAAATTCAGACAGACTGCTCCCAATATTGGGCAGAGTAACGCGAGAGTCTCTAATTTTATCATATTTTCCTTTGCCTAAATTATAGAATAACTAGTATTTACCTAAAATTTAATTTTTGAATTTGACAAATAAAAAGTAATTTTTATTAATTATGATAAAACCAAACTTTTGCTAGAATCTTTTGCGGGAATATTGTTATAATACAACATATTGTCTTTTTTGGTATAATGTCAAAATCGAATACCCGACATAAATGTGTAGTTTGAATTCCAAAATCTGTACATTTCCTATAAATTTTAGATCTGCTAGAGGTAGAACATCTGTATGTACTACTATGTCATGTAGTTCCTTATTTAATAACGGTATTAATCATCATAGAAATAGTCGCACTCGATGGGAATTTGCACGCAACAAAAACGGCAATGTACAAGGTATGTCCAATGAGTTTATTCTACAAACATGGTGAATTTTTCTGTATCTTTTAGACAGGAATAAAGAGCACACTTGTCGGGCTACCAACGCCAGAAGCTGGCATGAAACTCCGAATAGATGGAATACAAGCAGGTGCAGCACAGGAGGATGTTCATCAGCAACAAAACAGTATAGTTTCAGTTCCAATGGAAGCATTCCGGTAAATATAACATTCTATCAAAAATCAAAGTTTATTGAGAATAACAATGGTTTCAGAATGAAAGAACGATATGTTTAGAGCATCAAGAGAAATGCAAATCAGAAGGAGAAAGTATCTGCATGCTACCCAGAAACGGAGCTTAAAGCATCATGACTTCGAATAATCCAGGCACTAATTGTATGTAAAGTTTAATTGTTGAACAAGAGGAATAATGAAAACACGTACAGGGTATTAACATTCAAATTGTATTAGTTCAGAATTAATTTTATTATTGATCTCACGATTCTTGAACATATTAAGGAAATGAAAGTACAAATATACTAAACCAAAGATATTATTTTAATTGAACAATAACAAATTTTATTTAGTGCTAAAATATCAATGAAACGGCAATAATTTCGCCTTAAAATGTTACTAATTGGGTAATTCAGCTTTAACTTTATTTATTTATTTTTATATAAGTCATTTAGTTGATTTTATTGTATATAATTATGCTGATTGTAAGTGGTCCATTAATGTAAGTAATGTAACATTTTATTTAATTCTAAGCATAATGTTAATCATAAAATGGTATCTGTTTTTATATAATCCGAATTTAATTATGATTAATTATATTCAACAAATTAATTCTATTAAGCAGTTGGATAACTAATAAGATATAAGTATACTATATCAAACATTTCTTCCAATAAAAATCATTAATGGACCACTTTATATATAAATGGCCTAACATTTTTATAACAAAATGAATGACTAAGTTATACATAATATTTGTGATTAAATGTATATGCTTGTATATAATACTATAAAACAATTCCTTTTGTATGGACATATCAGATGAATTTTCATTTTTGTACTTAAAAATCCATCCAAGGAACATTGGTTCTCTAAATCAAAAATACAATGTGTGATAATGAAATGATATTTAGAAAGAGAACGTAGGTGAAATTAAAAAAAGACATTTTGTAATTTCTTACAGAATCGACGTTTGTTTATTTCGATTAAAATAAGATAAGGTATTATTATTAAATGTGCATAAATGTATTTTAACTAATATAAATGTTGTAAAAAATATTATTCATGTGAAAATGTTTTATTTTGTATAAAATACGGATTGTAGTTTCAAAAAAATTAAATAAAATATTAGTAGATGTAATATCTTTATTTTGTAAATTGTGCAAATTGAGTGTCACAAACTATAATTCTGATGACTTTATTAACAGGTTTTGTTACGTTTTTATTAAGGCTCAGTGATTCACAACTTCATTTTGATTTGAAGGTCAACATTAAAACGGACAGTACGCTTTTCCCATTTTCTACCCAAACATTTCCAATTTTTTATTCATTATTTAGAGATTTTTATTATTTTAGATCGAATGGATCAACGAACTGAATCTTTTTACACTTTGACAGACAGTGTTTTTACCCCAGCCAGCAAAGACACGTCATATTCACGTAATTTTTTGGTCATAGTTTACGTTATTATGACCTAAAACATGACGTAAATATGACAATAATAATTAAAAAATATGTCAGGGACCAAAGACATTATTTAGAAACGTGAAGTTGACGTAACTCGATGACGCGAAACAGACTTCAGATATTGACGTAAAATAGACGTGTTGGAATCTTTTTAATAAACTTTTATCAAGACTACCCATTCAAGTCTTGATAAAAGTTTATTGAAAACATTCCAACACGTCTCTTTTACGTCAATATCTGACGTATGTTTCGCGTCATTAAGTTACGTCAATTTCACGTTTCTGTAGGCTGGCGCTAGTACAATCGGTTGTTTGTTATTTATAAAATTATAATTATTTTAACGTTTGTTTTGGAGTTCTGCTTTCTTTCTTAACGCTGACAGGCAGAAAAACTGAGAAGCGTACGCTAAAATAAATGTAATTTTATAAATAACAAACAGCCGATTGTTCTATTGCCAGCCCAATACCCATTTCAATATCTAGAAAAACGTTACATCTAATTAACTTTCAAGCAATAAAATGTGTATTATTAATCACCATTAATTATAAACACTTCATTAGATGATGTATATTGTTAGTTATGTTGCTGCTGCATAATGATAAATAATTTAGGCCGGCATATTTTTTTAAAGTAATTGCACTTAAGACTTTCACTTAATATAAGAAGTTATTTCATCGTAACTTAATTTTTCCGCTAACTACTGATAACAATCGCAAGCAATTGCTGAAACTAATAGAGGGCGCGTTAATTAAATTTGTAGTGGCTTAGATGATTCACATGTTTAATTGTGCTGAAATTAATAAATTCAGTTTAAGAATGTCGACAATGCATTACATATTTTGATTGCGTGAATAAAAATATAGAGCTTGGCTTGATTAGAAATGTGAATGTAGAACGTGAAACGACGTCGGAAATAAGACGTCATTTGTTCGGCTAAAAATTACGTCTATTAGACGTCATCTCACGTTATATTCACGAATATTACCAAAAAATGACGTGAATATGATGTGACTCTGCTGACGGGGAGACGTGAGCAAAAACAAACAAATATTGTTTATTTAGGATGCTATGGTCGTGGCTAAAAAATAGATACCTTTGTACTGATTTTTAGTGTATTGTGAAAGTTTAATTGTGAGTTTGTATGATTTGGGTGTTACGAAATGAATTTAGAATATCCAGCAATTATGGTGTTTGTTTATGGTTTTTGCAATAGAATTGCTGTTAAAATATCGTCTATGGTCTTTGCATCAGCGCCAACCAAATAAAATTGTGTTTATATAAGTTTTCTTAATTCGACTTAATATATTATGAAACGCAAAAAAAAACAATAATAATTAAAAAAAAAATAAGTTGTCTTTATTAGACTTAAAACGTTCTGAAACGCAAAACAGTTAATAAAAAAATTTGAAAAAAATTATTTGTTTTTATTCGACTTTATACGTTCTGAACCACAAAGAAGAATTAATAATAAAAAAAATAAGTTGTCTTTATTTGACATTAAACATTCTGAAAAGTAAAAAGAAATTAATAAAATTTTTTCAATAAATAAATTGTCCCAATTCGATTAAAAACGTTTTGAAACAAAAAAATAATTTCTCAAAAAAAAAGTTTCCTTTATTAAAAAAATAAGTTTTCTTTATTCGACTTAAAACATTCTTAAACAAGAAAACAATAATTTTTCAAAAAAATAAGTTGTTTTTATTCGATTTAAAACGTCCAGAAACGCAAAAAAACAATATTAATTAAAAAAAAAATAAGTTGTCTTTATTTGACTTTAAACATTCAGAAACGTAAAAACAATTAATAAATTTTTTTCAAAAAATAAATTTTTATTCGACTAAAAACGTTCTTAAACGCAAAAAAATAATAGTTTTTCAAAAAAAAAATGTTTCCTTTATTCGACTTGCAACGTTCTGAAATGAAATTAAAAAATTAAATTTTTTTTCAAAAATAAGTTGTCTCTATTCGATATAAAACGTTCTTAAACGAAAAAAAACAAAGATTTTTCAAAAAAATAAGTTGTCTTTATTCGACTTAAAACGTTCTGAAACGCAAAAAAAACAATAATAATAAAAAAAAATTAAGTTGTTTTTCTTCGACGTTAAACATTCAGAAACGTAAAAAAAATGAATGAATTTTTTTCAAAAAATAAATTATATTTATTCGACTAAAAATGTTCTGAAACGCAAAAAAATAAGTTTTCTTTATTCGAATTAAAACGTTCTGAATCGCAAAGAAAAATCAATATTTTTTCAAAAAAATAACTTGTGTTTATTTGACATTAAATATTGAAACGTAAAAAAAAATTATTCAAAAAATAAATTGCCCATATTCGATTAAAAACGTTTTGAAACAAAAAAAATATTTTTCAATAAAATAAGTTTTCTTTATTTGCCTTAAAACGTTCTGAAACAAAAAAAATTAAAATTTTGAAAAAATAAATTGTCTTGATTTGACTTAAAACGTTCTGAAACGCAAAACAGTTAATAAAAAAATTTCAAACAAATTACTTGTGTTTATTCGACTTGAAACGTAAAAAAAATAATACAAATTTTCGAAAAAATAAATTGTCTTTATTCGACTTAAAATGTTCCGAATCGCAAAGAAAATCAATAATATTTTTTTAATAAAATAACTTGTGTTTATTTAACATTACACATTCTGAAACGTAAACAAAAATTAATAAATTTTATTCAAAGAATAAATTGTCTATATTCGACTAAAAACGTTTGAAACACAAAAAAATAATTTTTCAATAAAATAAGTTTTCTTTATTCGAATTAAAGCGTTCTGAAACGTAAAAAAAAATAGAAAAATTTTGAAAAAATGAGTTGTTGTTATTTGACTTAAAACGTTCTGAAACACAAAACAGTTAATAAAAAAAATTTCAAAGCAATTACTTGTGTTTATTCGACTTGAAATATTAATACAAATTTTCTCAAAAAATAAGTTGTCTTGCGCACAAAAATTAACACCACACAAATGCACTTATTTTGTTGTTTTATGTTCATTATTTTATACAAATATTAATAAAATAAATTTAAAAATAAATTTAATAGAAAAAATGCATAAGATAATAAGAGTATAACAAGCAAAATATTGACTTGCCTAGACATTTATGGTGCATTGGACACACATAGTTTATTAATTGAGTAAATAAATGGAAGCACAATGCATACAAAGGCAAGCGTCCATTGACAATGTCACATTAACGGTATGATATAAGTAGATTGACAAGTTAGTCGACAGTGGTAATGCAGAGTTCAACAATAAATTAATTTAATTTGCAGTGGCGTAGATGATTGGCATATTTAATTGATTAATAAATTACAATTTAAGAATGTCGACAATACAACATACATTTCGATTGCGTGCATAAAAATATAGAGCTTGGCTTGATTAGAAATGTAAATGTAGAACTAAAAAGTTATTAAAATTGCACGTCCTATTTTGTATTTCGTAATTTAAGTTCTTTAATT
>JARJEC010062954.1:0-14478 GCA_030264575.1 Tachinus sp. AB-2021 | reverse complement strand
GGTTTCCAACCGATCAGGACCAGCGAACATATGGCCGCCTCAGGTGTTTTCGCTTTAATGATCGCTGTTGCGACGCTCAAATATTTACAAACCATCCTCTCGAAATCTGAATTTAAATCTTTATTTATTTTCGGCGGACTGTTAGCGGCAGGAGTCGTATTTTTAACTGTTGTCATTTTAACCTATGCTGGGTACATTGCTCCTTGGTCCGGTAGATTTTATTCTTTGTGGGATACCGGATATGCAAAGATACATATTCCGATTATTGCTTCTGTCTCGGAACATCAGCCGACCACGTGGTTTTCCTTCTTCTTCGATCTTCATGTTTTGATTACCACTTTCCCGGCCGGTTTATGGTATTGCATCAAGAATATTAATGATGAGCGTGTATTTGGTAAGTTATATTTTATTATACATATTTGATTATGAGTTGCAAAAATCATTCAACGTATGGCGCCCGAGTCATACGTTGAATGTATTATTGAAAAAAAAAATTTCTGAATATTATAAATTTAAGAATTGAAGTGAAATTTTTGAAATGTATGCTATTGATTGAGCATATGAAAAATAAATTAAATATAAAAATATCAATATTAAGATATGTTCAATATTTTGCAAAAAATTGTTTAAAAGTTATTATATTGTTAATTCATTTTCAGTTGTTTTGTATGCATTGAGCGCTGTATATTTTGCTGGAGTGATGGTACGATTAATGTTAACCCTAACACCGGTCGTTTGTATGTTGAGCGGTGTTGCATTCTCCGGCCTTTTGGAACATTATTTAAGGGAAGACGAATCGAGCAATCGCATTGAAGGTGAAGGTGAAAAGGAAGATGAAGGCGCCTCTAACAAACGATTTTACGATAAGGTAATATTTCCATCGAATTAATTTTTGCGATAATAATTTCAATTTTATTTAGGCTGGTAGAACCATTAAGCTTCGTCATGAACAACTTCCGCAAAATGATGCAATTGGACCAAATTTGCGCAGCATTGTAATTGTGGTTGTACTGCTGTTATTAATGTTATTCGCTGTTCATTGCACGTGGGTTACTAGCAATGCCTATTCCAGTCCGTCAATTGTGTTGGCTTCATATAGCGGAGACGGGACAAGAACCATTTTGGATGATTTCAGGGAAGCTTATTTCTGGCTTTCACAAAATACAGCCGATGAAGCTAGGGTGATGAGTTGGTGGGATTATGGGTATCAGATAGCAGGAATGGCGAATCGAACTACGCTCGTGGATAATAATACTTGGAACAATAGTCATATTGCTTTGGTCGGTAAAGCTATGTCGTCAAATGAAAGTGCCGCTTATGAGATTATGACTGCATTAGATGTCGATTACGTCTTGGTTATTTTCGGTGGTGTTATTGGATATTCTGGTGATGATATCAACAAATTCTTGTGGATGGTCAGAATTGCTGAAGGTGAACATCCAAAGGATATCAGAGTAAGTCAACTTAAAATAATGCATGCTAAAATTAACTTCATTCTTTGATAATTTTCATTCCTCAATGATTTTTGTTTATTTTTATTCGTAACAGTTGGCGCACCTAATCAAATATAATGCTAGAATGAGCTTCATTCTAGCATTATATTCATTCTTCAATGACAATGATTTTTATTTATAATTTACATAATCATGACGTTTACATCAATTACATAAAATAATCAAACATTTATTTTAAATTAAGCAAAGCAGAGAAAATGGTATCAAAAACTAGTTTCAAAAGGCTTCTCCAGCACTCACTTGTTCAGCCACTCACCGTTACGTGGCTTGTGGTCATAACAGCCATCTGTAACTGGATTTTGAACAATCATTTGAATCGAACATTTTAACACGATTTCAAAAATATAATAAAATTGTTTCTAATTTATCTTTTAATTTGCAGGAAAGTGATTATTTTACAGAACAAGGTGAATTCCGTGTTGATGCCGAAGGCTCGCCGGTACTTCTGAACTGTCTGATGTACAAACTGAGTTACTACAGATTCGGAGAATTAAAACTAGATTATCGTAGTCCAGCTGGTTTTGATAGGACTCGAAACGCAGTTATAGGCAACCGTGATTTCCAACTTACTTATCTGGAAGAGGCTTATACCACAGAGCACTGGCTTGTTCGGATATACAGGGTGAAGAAACCTGATGAATTTAATAGACCACGTATACCGGTCGCCAACAGGGTTGTCAAATCTGGCAATTTTCAATCTAAAAAGGTAATTTTCAACATTACAATAATATTTAATTAAACAATAATAAATATTTTTTAATTTCAGAATTCAAAGCGCAGGAAAGGAACGATAAGAAATAAACCTGTAGTGGTGAAAGGTAAAAAGGGGGTTAAACAACAGACTTAGTTCAATTTAAATATGTTTAATTGAAGATAACAATGTTCAAGCAATTTCATTCGTTTACCAAGACCTCCTTAATGACAATTTGTATTTTTTCATAGCATATAAAGAAAGTTGACTGACTTTAGCTTATAATAAATTGATAAACGAATGACAGTCCGTGATTATTGTTATAGTTAGCATTTTTCATCAATGTGTTTGTTTTTTAACACTTTTAAAAGATTTTTTTTAATTTCACATTTGTACACAGATTTTGCAATAATTGTGACCGTTTTGTTTTGTTGGAATAAAAGAGAAAAATATTTATGTGGGTTTTCTTTAACTTGTAAGGGAACTGATCAGAAATGAGATGAACCAAAGTTAGATTTTTGCACAGTAAAAGCGGAGGAAACAGTTTGCGTGTACTCCCAAGACAAAATGCAAAATTGCAATTTGCGGTCTTCGCAGTCAATCTGTTGCAAGATCGTAACAATTGCCTAGTTTATATTAACAAGGCAAGTTATTAAATCCATGTGTTTGCATCCACAAGAGTTTATATCAAAATCAGAATTTGTTACAAGATTGAAATTAAATCTATCCGTTAGATTGCCATTTTTGCTGAAACGCTATATTTATTAAATCCGCTGTTGTTTATATCGTAAAATATCAATCTGGATTGATTTGCACAATATTGAAACAAATCTGTTCATTTAGTGGATTGATCTTGACATTTGCACACGATTATAATCAAGCTCATATTTATATCCGTATATTTGATCCAATAAATCCTAGCGGAAGCAAACTGTTGATATAAAAGAGGCAAATGATAACATTAACATTGCGTCTGAGAATGTACAGCAATACTGGATTGGTGTATATCGTTTTGTGCTACTCCACTTGAAAATCCGACCGGCTGGGTTCAACTAATTTCCGTTTATATGTACCCTGTACAAGATTGCATGATTTGAAACACAAAAATTTGTAATCCTGGGGGAAAAAATAGTTGCGGGATTTTCTACAACTTATTTATTAATATATACAGGTATTACAATAAATATTCTAGTTCTACTTTAATGAAAACAACGTCCAAATTATAAAAAACGATATTATTTAATTAGATCGTATAGGATTTTCACATTTAGAAATAATGAACGTATCGTCTGGTCTATAAAAAATGATCCATATATTCAGCTGATATTTGTTTGGGTTATTGAATTATATAAATTCCGTACAGACGTTGTAAGGCAAAATTGGCTATGGAAAATTAGTGTGATCCCACCCTTAATGCGCCATCCCTAAGTGTATTGTGATTCATTTAGTTTTTGGTATTTAAAATGTTTCGTTTTAATGAAAAATTATGAGAAATATCTAAATAAAATAATACCAAAAATATACATATTATAAATGATGCTAAGGATTTTTTCAATTATATTTAAATAAATAAAAAAAAGCGTATTTCGTTACATTAACTACAATTAAGGTTTTGGAAAATATAAAAAAATATTGCAACCTATTTTTTTGTTGAAACAATATCATCTACAACTTCGATTATTTTGATTTAGATAATTTTCAGCGATTTGCCAAAATACATACTCAATTAAAATAAGATATGTCGTGATTTCTGAAAAATTATAACCTAAACAGTTTGGATATTTTGGCAAACAAATTGAATTGTTTGGCTGAAACTTTTCTAGATCAATTTAATAATAAACATCCAGAAATTCAGTTAATAAAATATATCTATTTTAATTCATTTCACTTGACAAAAATTTGTTCGTAACAGTTCCTTTCTCTTCGTCCCGTTTCTTGTTTGATTGAGCCAAATTGAAATTTGCTCTCATCACCCTACGACAGACAAAGAAACAACACTAAAATATTTAATTCCCTATCGAGCACGATAATTCTGAAATGCGGCAGAACAAAATACTATTTCGGGAAAACAATTGACATATAATAGTTAATAAAGTCCGTTAGGAGTGTGAGTGATGCTGGACCGAAAGTAGTCGAGAGGTTTGTCCAACACCGACCATCATATTTTCACCGCACGAATTAAAACCGTTATGAAAATGGTCCGGCACTATAGTTTGATGAACCAGCGATTCAACTAAATTGTGATCGTCCAAGAAATTTTCCAATAAACCCTGCGATTGGCTTAATTTCTCTAGAGATTTCACATCGTTGTCAACGGCAGCTAGTGCACGCTCTAATTCTTCCGTTTCCTCACGTGTTGGCTCGTAATCTCCGTTGCGATTCACTGTAAAGTATTTGTATTTTTATTTTTCACCTCGTTTTATTAATTTTATTAATTCAATTAACATTTCAGATTAAATTTTACCTGTGAAGAAGTCGTTGAATTCATCCGCTTGAATTGTGCTCAGCACGTTTGTGATGTCCGTTTCTTCAAGGAGATGTGAGGCCTGCGTTACTAAAACTTGATTCGCTAATTCTAATGCGTCTGGTTCCTGAAGGGCAAGCACTTGCTCCACCAATTCTTCACCAAGATCTTCAGATTCTTCTTGTACATCCGTCATAATCTCGTCTGTTGTATTAATTATTGTGAAAATTTTGCACTGTATTGAAAATAAATAAATATACCTGAAATTTCTGATGTTTCGATGATATTACAGCTCGGCACCACTTCAATGTGCCTGTTGATCACGTGCCCGTTACTACTACTATTATTGCTCGATTTTTTCTTCTTCTTGCTGCGTTTTTGTGGACGAATCATTGCCGATGGTTTTACTTTCTTGCGGAGTTTCTTTGGTTTTGCTTCTTGGTACATTTTATAGTTATCCTAAAAATATTGCAATGATTTCTTTAGTTATAATAATTGATTAATTAATTAAATTAATATTTTTTAATGCGGTAGCATTTGAAACATTGGCTCTCAAAATATAGCATTAAAAAACCACAAAGTAATACAAAACTTTGAATCGGAAATGGTAATGAAGTGAAATGAGTAAAAGACAACAAGAATATTAAAATTGATGTTGGTGATGGAAACCTATTATGCATATTTATAGTTTTGTAGTATGTTAAAAGTTGCTTTGAGGACTGTTTGTTTCCCGAACATCATTTAACAGCACTTTATGCAGCTGAATCACTATAGCGACATGTATCATTGTATTGGCTTTTGTAATATCCCTACAAACAATGGTTGATAATGACGTCATGATGTCGATTTGATGACTTGAAAAAATGTATGATATTTCAAAAAGAGATATTAGAAATACTATTAATAGGGTAAAAATGTGCAACTACTCTAAATACTGTTTTTTGAATGCTCGTATTAGTGCGATCAGTGACAACCAATTTCCAGCGATTTAATGAAAACTTAAAATAGTGCAAATTCCAATGAAGATTACCAAAAACTTATTAAACTGGTTTAAAACGGTCAATTAACGAAGCCCAACAAGCAGCCGATTCGCATCAGGAAAACAATTCCAATTAAGCATTGCGGAAAAGGGAAGAGGTGAGCGGCACCTACTCAATAGCGACAGCCGTTGGATCCAAGATTAGGGTAAAACATTTTCTTTTCAAAAATTGTAGTTAACACAAATTTAAATTTCTTTGAAAAACATAAAAACATCCAATCATTCCGAAATATTTTTAGGTGCCCGACAGAACTTTATGTTTTACTAATTTTTTTCTTTAAATTTTACATTTTTCCGTAATTTTCTACATTTCACACATTTCATAAACTTTTTGATATATTACAATATTTGCTTCCCAAAATTTTTAACATATATTACAGCCCAAGAACATTTTTCTTTAATTTTGTGCATTGCACCACGTCTATTAGCATTATTACTGCCTCGCCAGTATTTTCGACTCTCTCTATGAGCTCGTCTCACAAATTCTGTGGCTCGGCCATACAGACTTCTACTGTAAAATAGTATTACAGATGATATAACTATCAACTTACTCGTTTCCTAGCATGTTCCACGCAGAGAGGTAGTTCGTGTAAAATATCGAAGACTGGTACAGAACACTGTGTATTGTCTGCAAATTTAGCGGTGCAGTAACTGAAGAGTACTTGGTCCGGGTTATGCATAATATGCATGGTACAGTGCCGTGCGCACGGCAATGCTGGTTTCTTGCAATCGGCAACTTCACAATTCCGCGGCACTACGAGCCTATCGTTTATCGATGCAGATGCGTTGTTTATATATCCTATGGCTGTCTCCACTTCATACAGCGGAGGCAGTCTCGATTCCTTCCCCACATTACACTTGATCAACTGTTTTAGATGCCGTTTATGTTCGTATCTGGTTATTTCGAGCCGTTCCTCCCGTGATCGATCTTCCAATTTTAGCCTCTGCAAAACACAATGTTTTTTTTAAATTGTATGTAAAAAACAATTGCCACTATTAATCAACTTATTTCGACAAATATACGGACATTTAAATTTAGCTTCTAGAAGCAATAAGGAAGATGGCAGTTTAGTTGTCCCAACGGGATTAAATGGTGGAATATTATATAATATTCCAAATATAACAATTTCTTAGGGTGCGTTTATATTGGAGCAACGATAAGCGATAAGAGTTTCGATACAGAAGTAGTGCAGAAAACTAATAATAAAAAATCAAAAACTAATAGATGACGCTTTTTTCCCTTTGAAATGTTGAAATCTATTTTTACGTCACGTGGATTTTGTTTTCTCCAGAAAACAAAAACCCACGTGATCAAGTTCAAATGAAGAAAACCTTTAAAGTAAGGCATCACCCAAAAGAAAAAAATTATAATTTTTATATAGTGAGTGCGCAAACAGTGATTTTTATGGTGCGCGAAATAATTTTCACCTAGACAGAAATTAAAGTAGAACACAAATTTTGCAATCACCAAAAAATGATCAATACCTGAAATAAAATTATAGAAATTAAATCTAAATATCGGGTAGGTGTCAAATAAATTTATAATATAATACAACTGACATTGTCAGTTTTATTAAATCAATAGAAATTATTTTTTTACTGCTAACATTGAAAAAATGCCGTATAGGAGAAAATCAGCAGTTGACCTCCGGTGTTAAATTTTGAACTGTTCAAATGAGGCAAGCAAAACCCACGTAATATGTAAGAAACATAACCTTTCATATATTTAATAGTGACAGAGATGTCATTTGATGACCTATTTGGTAAATTTTTTTTTTTAAGTTGTGAATTTTATCTCTTAAACCACTAACCGATCACTGATCACATGGATTTTGTTTTCCCCATTTAAACATTTCAAAGACGCCATATCTATTGGTTCTTGATTTTTGCCTATCGATGGCGATGCGTAAAAAAGTCGTTTTTTGAAATTTGTTGAAAAAGATTAGTTTAAAGCACTATAATAGTGACAGCAGTTCTCTATTTCAGTAGTTGTAAAATTTAGTAGCAGAGATATTCTGATTGTGCGTGCATTTTTTCTATACACTGAAATGCATAAACCTGTTTATATTCGCGCTGCGCGTTAAGCTATTCTCATCTGTCGAACAAAGATAAAAATAATCTTAAATAGTTATCATTAGGTTTTGATATGTAAACGTATGCTATGGCTCTGCGGTCAGGGGATCGGAGGAAATTGAGCGTCAACAGTGGACTTTCGTTTTATGAACGGGAAGTCTTAAGAAGGGCACAAAAGATAATGGTCCATTAATAGTACACACTTGCAACAAAATGCAGTAAAATATCATCGTTGCATAACATAACCCCGCAACCCGGAATAAAATTTCGGAGAAGATAAGATAGATAGATACAGCACCCTGCCTACTAACTTGTATAGAGAGCTGCAATATCACAGCGTAACATTTTTTTTGATCCGAAGGCACAAAACCGAGAACCGATGGGACGCTCTTGTGTTGTGGTGTCATGTTGAGCAACGATTTTATGTTACGCCACTTTGTTACACGTGTATATGCAGTAAGAGAAATTGTCCTCAACCTGTATGGAAATTTATTTCTGTCGTCGAATCGTCCGTTCGCAACAATTTTAAAATATGCTAGAAAACAAAAATTTTTTATGTTAATATTGCAGTACCCGAAACCTAGAAGATAATTTTCTTTCTTGAAAAAGTTGCACCGCTGGTGTACTCAGTTTATGCACAAAACGAGAAATCATGAAACTTCGTATTTCACAATTTTGAACAAGCATGCGGATTGCTGGCTTGGTAACACCGTCACTGTCAATTCTGCACCAGTACCTAACCATTAATTATTATCCTTTCGTCACTTGTTTGAAAATTAACCTGTAATCGATTGTTAATCAAAAATTTGAAAGTTTAGGAAACAAAAATAAAAAACGTAAATGTGCTTCGACCACGCAGCAGAAGAAAAACGTTTTATTACAATTTTTATAAAAATAATTATTACTTGTCAGAATCTAACTCAGAACACCTAGCATTGTAGACAGTTTTTCAAGTGCTACGCCACCGTACATTAATTGGGGTTATATATCAGGTACAGACAAATATTATTAATTAACTTGTCAAATTCAATTTATTTATATTGATGTTGCTATATCTCTAATGAGAGAAATTTTGTGTTATACTAGTGATGACCTGTCAAAAATTACGGCAATTTTATTTTTTGTCAGTGAATGTCTAAGATTTCTAGCCATTAAAAATGAAATTTTACAAAAGCAAACAAAACAACCCGTATAAACATTTTTGAACATCCTGTATACAAGAGTTCGAAACACTCCGTATGCATAATTTGACACACCTTGTATAATGAGCACTTAGAGCAAACAAAATGCAGGTCATCACGGGGCTTCTAAAAGGTTTGGTGGGTTTGTTCCAAATCTTGCGGCAGGAGCGGCAACCGCTTATAATAAAATTCGAAATCGAATGCCCCCTCGCCCCTTCGTCCTGCGACCGATATTCGAACGTTTCGTATTACACAAGATCGATGAACGGATAACATCCTGTATAAACACAATAAAATACCCTGTATAAAAATTTTAAAAAATATGTATAAAGCTCCTTTTGTGTATGCGTTTTCTAAACACATTGTTTTATATCACATTTTTATTCATCAAATCGCTGAACGCTTGTACCTAAACAATATAAAAGTCGGGAGGCGTGCACCACTGGTGGTACATATATAGACTTATGCAATCCACCAAAATTTATTCGGACTAAGTAAAATGAACATTGACTACTGTTTTGTTACTATGGTAATAATAACAGTCATAGGTGTCCGCGCAAAATATTTCCAGACTTCCATCACATCGATTGAAACGCCGCCCAGTAGAACAAACATAAAATTCGTGTCGGTGTGAACGTGTTATCAACTTAAATAACTTGAAGAACAAATCTTCTGTTAGAGTTTATGGCGACTTAACACGCCACACCACAAATCTGTCGTGTAAATAATACAATGCATAAACCGTTTGCATGGCGTGTCCGTTTATGAGTAGGTCTTAAAAATGCTCGTCACGCCACATTTTCACGCTGCACGCAAATATGATGACAAATGTGTTCTTCTATGGGTATCAATATCGCTATGCCGCCGTAAATATGAAAAGAACAAAATGTTCCAGAGCTTTTTTGAGGATCATTTTCCATCGAATATCAAATGATATTTAAAAAGTCACAAAATATATTTAATGCGTTTTTTTTTAAATAAAACAATTCATTCATTATTCGGAAACAAGGAAAAACAATATTGAAATGCTTCTTTAAAAACTGAACACAAAATTATAGATCGTGGCAGCAAAATAATTGTCATATTGTAATGTAACTCGGCAACATAACCGACCCAATAAAATAAATAGGTTTTTTTATAACTTTTGCAAAACAAATAGAACGTTAAGCGGTTAATTAAAATGAGGTAAAATAGCAATTATGTGCAAAATATATAATAAATACAAACCTCTAATCCAGCACTGAACCAATGTTTCTGATAGTGGTTGTACTGATCTTCATATAAGCTGTCTATCCGTTGCAGTGTCTCATGATGTGTGCCCCTAAAATTACCCCGTTTCGTGCGTGGTTTTAAACTCGATATCTTCGGAGGATTCGCATCCTCATTACCTATTCCTAAATAAAATTGCATCGATAAAAACCATTTCTTTTGTAAACACAATTAAATCAAACATCGTAACGATTAAAAACATAAATACCTATAATACTGTGTATGGCGATTTTTGATTCAAAATCCTCATCATGCGGTTCAACTTTAATAGTGGTAAGCAACTTATTATGGAAAGCATCGTTAGTCGATTCGCTTTCCAATGAATTCGATGCGGTATCATTTAGAATATTGTGATCTTCACGGGAATTAAAATAACCACCAAACAACTTATTCCTTATTTGATTTCCACACGAAGCTGTTTTGACATAACCATTCAACCTTAAATTTTTAAAAAATCATCGTAACAAGCATGTTGGGAATTCGAAAATGCTTGCAAATACCTTTGATTTCCCTTGATCATATTGTTACTAGTATGTAGATTCTTCATTTGAGCTGGCATTCAGGATTTGTTTACGTTTACATCATAACACAACTAATGTAGCTGCTTGTGGGTAAAAAATACATCACCGATTGGCAATCTACAAATTAAGTTTGTTAATGCTATGCAATTAGGGGATGATGTTAGTTTGTATTTTTCATAGATATTTTACTTGCATTTGCTTTTATTGTGTTGCAATTAGTTTTATAATTGGTTTCACTTGACAGGTCAAGTAAGGTTATGCCATCGGAAATAACTGCCTCGGTAAGCACAAACGGACAGTCCCTTTGCTACACAACGATTAACACAGCCTAATACTATGGATTAAAAAAAATATTTTATTGATATTATTCTTAAAAGTTTCTTATATTTAATTGTTCAGTTTGACAAATGACATTTTAGGAAAATTTACAATTACTTTAACAACGCCAACATAATAATTTGATAACCTTAAAAATCCCTAAACAATATCAACAAAATATCCATAAATAAAATATTATCCGCAAATATTTTTTAACGAAAACACATATCAATTTAATTGCAATGATAATTAAATTATTTTTTATTGTAATGTCTATTGTTAAACAAATTGATATTTATTTTTTAATCTCGCTAGATTGGTATTATATAACGATGCTTTTTTCGTTTTTCAACCAATGAAAACGTGTATACATTTTTTACGCGCCAAACAAAAATTCATTTAAACTGGTCACCAACAATGAAAAACAACACCTACGGACATACGATAAGATAAATTATATTTATTTATAGCAATGTTGCTTTATTACCATTTGAAACAAGCTATAATTTCAGTGTAATTTTAATATAATATAATTGGTTTGTTTCCGTGCTTAATAAGCACACGCATTCACACTGCCAAAATTATTTTTCATCATTTTTAATTATTATGCAAATTTTTAATAAATGTTAAATTAATAATAGCAATTAAATAATATCTGTTATTCAAATTATAAATTTTATTATTAGAATATATTTGATATTGAATTTAATAAAATTAATGTAAAATACAAAAATTATTATACAGGGTGTCAATTAAATGTGCAATTTAATATACAGGGTGTTTCTTTCAAAAGTATCCACATTGGATATCTCAGAAAATTGGGACTAAACAAAAATTCCCGAAATACGTCAATTTTTATTTTGAAGCGCCCTCCCCCCCCGCCTATTGACATGCGTATCACAAAAACGTGAATTGTAAGTTGCACCAAAAACAAAACAATTAAAAATGTTGATTATTGTAATATTTAATTAAAATATCTAGAAATTTGTAAAAATTATAATATGTTTTTGAGAAATACAGTAAAAATGTTGTAAACTATTATTAAATTGTCAAGAAACGTTGTACAATGTCATAAAATTGTCATAAAATGTAGTAAAATCTTGAGAAAATTTTCAAGAAGCTTTAATAGTTAAATATTTGATCAAGTAAAACTATTGCAAGTCCAGTATCTAAGAGTACTTGTAAATTACGCAGTGTACATCCATTGGATAATCAACAGATTGAATATTCAACCCACTTAAGATGTTACATGTTGATACAAAAAATTAATAATACAATGGTCGGGTGGGCGGGTGTGTCGATTGCCATGGTAGTAATTCTAGTGGTTCAACAGTAAATGTTTTAAATGGTAAAAATGTTTTCAAACTTTGAGAAGTATCACAAAATGTTCTTAAAGTTTTGATAAACTTCTACAAAAATATTACAAAACATTTAAAAATGTTGCTAAATGCTTCTAAATAGTATTTATCAAAAAATGTTTGAGATTAGGCCATCAAAATGATTTACACGCCGTGTAAGAACAGCACACCAAAATAGGTATCAAAATTTACAAGAATTTGTCTCATTGTTATGTGAGTATACCGACTCTCAGTTATGCTGTCAGAAACATGTCTGGTGAGTTAAAGCGTTTTAATTGGTTAGATTCATTGGCGTTAGGCAACTTAAAACATGCCGTGTGTTTAAAGTTGCATACGTATTTATAACGTACGCTCGAAAAAAGTGAATTTTACGCGTGAATGGCCCTTTTCACGCGTAAAACACATTTGTAACTTTAAACATACAGCGTGTTTTTTTGCGCAGTCAGCAAAAACATGTCATATTCACGTCATCTTTTGGTCATTATATAACTAAATAAAAATTGACATTTGTCGCTTAGTGCAATGAGATTTGATCAAATAATAGGTTGGCGCAATAATTGGGCGGGTAGGTGGGTCACTACATTAAAAAATACTGGATTAATAGTTTTGACTATAGTGACCCGCTCACCCGCCCAGCTATTGCGCCATCCAATTATTGGATATTATAAATTCATCTGCGCAGTTTCTGCAAAAATATTGCACAAGTCAATAAATATTAATTGTCTTTTAAATAAATTCCAACTTAACCTAATTAAATAAAACTTGAAATTCGTCGCCTGGTGCAATATATTTGCTAAAACAGCGCAGGTGGAAATTATATCCAGTAATTGAATTGCGCAATATTTGGGCGAATGGGTCACTATAGTATAATCGTATTGACTATAAAAACTAAAAAAAAAAATTTTATTTTCAGTAAATCATTTATTTTATAGGATTTTAATTTAGTCTAGTAGCTAATTATTTGTTAATATATTAGTAGCAAATTAGGCCGCGCTTGTACGACGCCCAACTAGTAGCAATAGGATCGTACATCAAAGAAAACCTGTGGCCGATTTTGGTATACCTTTAGCCTGTTTACAGCGTTTTTCAAGTATCTCTAAAAAATATTGCAGTCCACGTATAGATAGTATATAGTATAAGTATAAACATTATGCAACCCAATACACACGGGTTTGAGCGCAATTTTTAAAAACATCAACGATAATGAGCTAACTTCATTGATTATCAGCTTTCATACGAATCATATGTCATATCAGTTTTTTTACTCCTGCTGGCTATGAAAGTTTAAAAATCCCTCAAGGTGAAATATTTTAGAAAATATTACTTAGCATAAGTTCGTTCCAATCATTCCGATATTAATTGATTAGCAGCGTGGACTGGGACACGTTTCAAACATATTGTTAGCTGGATCTAAACATGGGGGCTCCTAAAGGGGTAAGTAATACCTGTTCATTGTTACATTATCAATCAACAAAATTCAATGAAAAATGTTATCAAATAAGCTATTAAATAAATTGAATTTATGATAAGAAAACAGTTATTGTTTAGTTTAGAAATGGTGAGGTTACATTCTAATTTTATTACATTATTCAGGGCCAGAGAAAGTTAATCTTATTTATATTAATTTTAATTTTATAACTTTGTTACAATCTTTATTTTCTTGGAAGTTGTTTGTAAAATGTAAAAAAAATCAATTAAATTATTATTGCTTCAATTCAAGCAATAATAATATAATCTTTAAATAAATATAATAAAACCAAGAATTACGAATACATAAATATTTTAAAATTATAAATTTTCAGTCCTCAGAAAATTCTGAGTTCCTGTACGATCCCAGTCTATTGAATCAATTAGATTGGAGCATCGCAAGCAATTTGACGTCACCGTCAATTTCCAATATTAATCCCGGCGAGCCATGGCTTTTGGTGCGTCCATTGTTAGTCGAAGATTATGATAAAGGATTTCCAGAGCTGTTATCTCAATTGACTAAAGTGGGCTCTATAAGCCGCATTCAATTTGAACGTAAGTATCTGTACTTAAATTTTGAAAT
>JARJEC010062947.1:0-11834 GCA_030264575.1 Tachinus sp. AB-2021 | reverse complement strand
TAAAATATGTCAGTATGCGCTTTATTTTAAACATCCCTATATAGAATATCTAAAAATGTCCATTATTTTGATCGACCCTATATAGAATAACTAAATATGCCCAATATTATAAACAACCCCGTATAAAATATGTCAGTATGGGCTTTATTTTAAACATCCCTATATAAAATATCTAAAAATGTCCATTATTTTGTACGACCCTATATAGAATAACTAAATATGTCCAATATTATAAAGAACCCCATGTAAAATATGTCAGTATGCGCTTTATTTTAAACATCCCTATATAGAATATCTAAAAATGTCCATTATTTTGATCGACCCTATATAGAATAACTAAATATGTCCAATGTTATAAAGAACCCGATATAAAATATGTCAGTATGCGCTTTATTTTAAACATCCCTATATAGAATATCTAAACATGTCCATTATTATGAACGACCCTATATAAAATAACAAAATATGTCCATTATTTTGAACAGCCCTCTATACAATATGTAAGCATGCGCCTTATTTTAAATAAGCCTGTACAAAATATTACAAACATCCATTATTTTGAACGACCCTGCATAAAATATCTAAATATGAAATTTATATAACTTAATAACTAAATATGTTCATTATTTTGAACAGCCCTATATAAAATATGTAAATAAGCACCTTATTTTATAATTATATAAAATTATAATTTGAAAAAATATGAATAAAATATCTAAATATGTTTATCACTTTTGACAACCCTGTATAAAAGATCTAAAGGTGTTCTTTGTTTTGGAGAACTCTTTATAAAATCGTGTTTCTCGTTCCAACATGTACAATCAATGCATAGAAGGTTAGTTAGTTGAGTTTTTTGGGCAAATTAACCTTTATAGATTATTATTGTAATGCATATCGGCTTTTCTAAGATTCGTTCGTCCATAAACTTCACGCTTATTCTTCCTGAACTAATAAATTTAAATTGGTAAGCACGATCAACTCTTTCAATCCAACGTCTGTTATATTTTTACATCGAAAAATTATTAATGAAGTTAAAGTATTTTTTATTGGGAATAATTCGGCTAAAGCGTTGTCTTCTAAATAAGCACATTTGTAAAATACTATACTTTAAATATGATTACAACCAATCAAATGTACAAAATTCGACATGATTTATACTAGATTCGCAAGTATCCCCAGATTAACTTATTTGCAATCCTTTATTGTTTATATCACCAGCTATTGTAGTTTATTTTTTTCAAGCTCGCTACCTAGCTGAATTGAACCGTGAGCGTCTGGTCCGGCTCTGGCCATTTGAATAAATAATTAATTATTATTTAAAATTGATTTAATTAATTCTATTTCATTTATTATTTATTACTATAAATATTAATTTATTACCAACTGCATGATGATGCCACATGTCGCAGAAGTAAATATACATTAATATGATTAAAATATGTTTTTTATCAATATTTTCTATTCAAATATGTTATAAATTTTATCAAAAATAAATAAACATTGCAGATACTTATTATAAATTAATTCGATTCAATGCGAGCCATTCAATTTAATAATTCATACGGCGTGCTTGATAAAAATGCATTTTTCGCCGCGAGATTATTATCGTTACTTTCAATGATCATCGGATGTGTGCAATTAAGAGTGGTCTTAAAAATCGCGAGCGCGATTAGATAACGGGAATGATATTTCAATTACCTCTCTGCCACTTCTTTATATGGCGGCAAGCGCTAATGAAATTGTGCAGAAATTGAAATATTAATATTCATGAGAGGGAATTTCACAGCTTGAAAAAATCTGTGTATATATGTACAAAATAAATGCGAGCTTTAAATTGCTGCGGTGGTTGGTAGTGATGTCTGCAGCGAGTATGGATGATGACACTGCGAGATTTGCATAGAATCGAATGTGTGATGGTTAAAATTCATCATTTGTGCTAACATCTTGAAGGCTGAGGAACTTTTCTTTTCATTCTTAATGTTATTTACATTCAGCCGCTGTGAATGCCGCATTTTTGCGTTGCACCGAACCCTTATACGCGCATGAATTTATTAATTTGAAACAGATGCTCATTTTTTCTAAAAATATTAAATGGTAATTAAATTGACGCTTCAATTTAAACAAACCCAGAAGGTTCTGTTTGATTGAAATGGCTGGAATTAAAGTCTCATCAGAGAGATGGAATATCCCAATCTGCATGTCTATGGTGGCCTCTGCATCGCGCCCAAAGGCTCCACTGATGAATATGTTACGCAGACCGTCACATCACTTGATTACCAGTTAATGGGAAATAAGAGAAATCCATGTGTGATGCGAATGAGATTGTTGTTGTTTTGATTACAGGCAATTCCCCAAAAAGGTATCATCCGGTGTGCAAAGTCCCATTATAAAATGCTAATGATATCTGGATTGTTATGCATGGCTTTTGCAGCGGAATAAAAATATCGGACTTGATTAAATTGTCCGGGATTTATTGAGAATTAATTACGCTCGCAATTTATCTCTGCAATAAAATTACTCAGAGATGCTCATAAAAATTATTATTGCACTTAATTTTCATTGCATGCCTATATAGGTCTAATTATATTAATTGGGTTAGGACAATAAATGTTTATAAATAGTTTATTTATCGTAACGTATCTATTAACTACCAAATCGTAAATTGCTCTCTGCATGGCCTCGTCTGCAGTCTGCACCAGTCTGGTCAGCATCCCAGCCTATTAATATCAGGAATTCCTGTTTTTAATAATCAAGCAAAAATGGCTCAACAAATATTGTGGCCATTATAATTTTATCGAGTCAAGCTAGATTTGTGAGTTCTGTGCAAATTCATATTTCCTTAAAATAACGCAGAAAATGCAAGCAAAATGGGATATTGTATAAATATCAGAACTAATATTTACCAAATGGTTGTTGAATGTATTAAAAATCCTGACAACGATCAGTTTGACACAATTTTTAATACATTCAACAACCATTTTGTAAATATTAGTTCTGATATTTATACAATAGACTTATAGTTGAGACTTTTCATAAATCAATAAACATTTTATAAGGAAAAAAACAAAAATTTTGTTTTCAATATAAAATAGAATCCGGGAAAATGTTTTTTTACATTGCATCAAATAAAAATTAATAAAATTGCAAAAAAATAATTAACTTTTAACAAAAGAGAAAAGTGAGCAGGTAAATTCAATCAAAACTTCGTTTCAAATCGAAACATTTGTACTTTTTTTTTGTCAAACGGATTCAACAATTTATTTCGAATTAATCGCATTAGCATCTGCGGTCGGTGAAAATTTCGGTTTGCATTGTACGCACGACGGCCCATAACTGTACAACAAAATAAAGCGCCGGAATGCATCACGTGCGTTATACTGTTTGCCGCTCATCGGATTTGTTTGACAACAAAATCATTCCCGTTCCGTTTTCTTTTTATTCTCGCGAGCGGCGAGGGAAAAGGTTTTTATTGCGCCCTCCCTGGGAAAAATCAACGCCTCCATCGCGACGACGACGGAGAGCGGCGCGGCGGCTGCAAATTGCGAGCTCTGCAAACATGTTGACACGGCCTGATGAAACGGGCGCCAGTCAATCCGTTTCAGTATTTACACTTCTTATGTTTATAAAAGGACAAAAACAATGGGGTAAACATTTATGCGATACAAATTCGGATCGGTCGTGCTGCGCAGCCGAGCGTGATGTTTCGCTCCTTTTTAAGAAGCTTGGAAATGGGGAGGCTGCAAATTGGATTCGTAAAAGAAGTGGAATAAAAAACGGAGGAATCTAATTTTAATTTTTTGATGACGGAGCTTATTATTAATCTCGAGCGGGAACAGATTTTAAATTTTTTTTTTTTTTGCATATTTTTAAGTTGTACTTTCTCGTAAAAATTTACATTTTTTATTTGTATAAGAATATATTTAAAAAAAAAACAAGAAAATTTTAAGAAATTTCCAGAAACTTCAACAAATTTTCAATCAAAATAAGATAATTAAATGCAAAAATTAAGCTTTTTAATGTAAAATTTTAAAATAAAATAATTTAAAAAATACATTAAAAAATATGATAACAAAATTTAAGAGTTTTTAGAAATCCGAATTTATGAATTTATTTTGATGCCCCTTACTCCAGAAATTATTACACACAAGCCATTTAAATCGAGCGTTGTTGCCTAATAATTGAATGCATTGTTGCCAAAACGTATTAAAATCCAATGCATTTTCAAGGAATTTTTTTATTTTTTTTATATGTTTAATATTTCGTATCTATTTACACTTAAATGAATAAAGTATTATTATTATCAAATTTTATGCCTTTCTTCAACATTTTGTGATATTTGCGAATTTTTTCAAATTTTTCAAATGTTTTTTAATATTTATTTGAATTCCACAAACATGTTGCAACCAATTTATGATATTTTCTGACCCACAGCTATATTTCTATACATAATATACACTTTTTATGTTTTTCTTTCTTAATTTTTTTAAATATTAAATGACATTTCATCTTTATATTATATTTTTTAATGATATTTGTTGATATCCCACAAACATTTTCTTAAATTTCCGAACAAAAATATCCAAAAACATTTATTTATTTTGATATTTCACGAATAATTTTTAACCTTTTTTGTGTTTTCTAAAATTTCCCAACAAAAATATCCAGAAAGATATTTATTTATTTTGATATTTCACAATAAATTTTTTGCGTGTTTGTGGCACTGCATAAATATTTCGTAGTTTTTTAGAATATTTACCCAACACTTTTTAATTTTTTTATATGTTTAATATTTCGTATCTATTTACACTTACATGAATAAAGTATTATTATTATCCCATTTTATACATTTTTTTTCAACATTTTGTGTTATTTGCGAAATTTTTCAAATTTTTGTAATGTTTTCTAATATTTATTTGAATTCCAGAAACATGTTGCAACCAATTTACTATATTTTCTGACCCACACCTATATTTCTATACATAATACACTTTTTATGTTTTACTTTCTTAATTTTTTTAAATATTAAATGACATTTCATCTTTCTATTTTTTAATGATATGTGTTGTATTTGTTTTTATATGTTTTTGGATATTTTTGTTCGGAAATTCTAGAAAATGTTTGTCGGATATCAAGACAAACATTTTCTAGAATTTCCGAACAAAAATATCCAAAAGCATATTTATTTATTTTGATATTTCACGAATAATTTTTAACATTTTTTGTGTTTCCTAAAATTTCCCAACAAAAATATCTAGAAAGATATTTAATTATTTTGATATTTCACAAATAAATTTTAACATTTTTTGTGACATTGCATAAATATTTCGTAGTTTTTTAGAATATTTACCAAACATTTTTTATATTTTTTTGCAATTAAAATTCCTCCACATTTTGTAAACTGGTGTTACGACATTTATTGCCATTTTGCAATTTATCACATTTGTAAAAAATTGCGATATTTAACAACATAATCTTGATATTATGTTCAAATGGTTCGAAACAATTTTGTTTTGATAATTACGGATATTTCTTGTCAACTAACGAACAATTTGAAATATATTTTGGAGTTTCGAAAAAAAAAACAATTCCTTTTCTGTTTTGTAAAAATTTTATGATTTTGCCTTTTGTAATCGTATTACATTTCTTGTTATTTTATAGATTATTTATGTTTCGATGTTTTATATTATTATGTTAAATTAGATAATGTATATATTTTGCAGTTAAAAAACATATTCTCAGCCAACTTTTTGAAGCAAAATTATAGGAATGAATATTGTCAATAATAATTACTTCCAATTTGAATTTTTAATTGGAGCCTAAGTTGAAATTAAGAATTGAGTGGATTTTAATCACTATAAAAGTAAAATTGTAAGAAATGAAAAATCTGTAGCATAATATTATTTTAGAATGGCCCGCCCACTGGGCCAATTGATTAAAGGGGTTGGATATTACCCTCTCTTATAACAAAAGCAGAATTGTAAGAGGCGATAATAACACCCAATCGCTCGAATTGAATAGATTTTAATCACCATATGATGATGACCCCGCATATAAATTATATATATATATATATATATATATATATATATATATATATATATTTTGTTTGCTTCATTTCTATCATTGTATGATGATGACCAGGTAATTGGTCGAAACTAATTCGCTTTAATAAATATTTTTCGTAAGAAGATATATAAAAAGTTGTTTTGTTTATCGAAATTAAGATATTATAATTATTAAATAATTACTACTCCATTTTGAAATAAATGTTTAAAAGATTCACCTCAGGTGGGGATCAAACCCACAACCTGTAACTCAATTGGTAGAGTAGGTTGTTCGATCTATATGTCTTAATTTTAAAATTATAGAAATTTAAAAGATTGCAAAAAACATTGCTTGTGAATCTAAAAGAATAGATTATTAAGAAAATTTAAATAAAATTAATATAATAATAAGTACATGTAATTTTCGTTAATCCGTTGTTTTCGTTTAATTTGTTATTTCGTCCATACTTTTTGGTTTATTCTTTATTTATTCCGTATAAGTTACAATACAAATGTAATAAAAACTTCTAATTCGTAAATTTCGTTTGTTTTGCGTTTTGTTTGCAGTTTCAATTAATTCGTGCGATTTGTGTTTATCGTTTCTGCTAAATTCGCCTTTTTGTTTGTGCATAATTCGTGATTGATTTTTTGTTCTTTCATTAGTTTTCATACATTTGGTTAATTTTCGGTTTTTTTTCTCGACTTTTAATTTTTTTGTCATTTTTTGTAAAATTAGTTATAATTTTACGATAAATTTGTTACTTTTCGATCATTTCATTTAATTTGTATTTCGTTTTCGTTGATTATTTCTTTTTTTTTTGTTTGCTTTTCGTTTCTTTTGTTTAATTTATAAATAATTTCTTATTATTGAATTGTGGTAGCCTTATATTGCTTTTTAATAAATAAAACAACTTTTTATATATCTTATCACGAAAAATATTTATTAAACGAAAAATATTTATAGTAGAAACGTGACATTGGCGTAATTTAATGACGCGAAATAAATTAAACAAAAACGTCATTATGACGTCAAAAATAAGACGTCATTTGTTCGACTATAATTGACGTGTATTAGTCGTTATCTATACGAAGTAAATTACACAAAAACTTCATTATGACGTCAAAATAAGACTTCATTTGTTCGACTAAAAATGACGTGTATTAGACGTTATCTATTGGTCAAATGACGTCATAATCACCAATATCACAAAAAAAATGACGTGAATATGACTCTATTGGCAAGTTGTCACAAGGTTTGAAACCGCCCACCCATTGCATTGCCAAAATATGAAAATGAAATACTACCCTTCCATTGACATTAAAGGAGCAGAATTTTAAGAGGTTTTAATGGCGTGGAATCTCTTAATAATGCAATAGTCGGGTGAGTTAGTATAATTGAAATTATCGCCTGAAATTATTTTCATTTTATTAGCAACCCACCCATCTATTGTCTCATTATATCAGCAAGAAGTAGAAATAATACGCATACACTTAAAACGCAATAGTCGGGCGAGTGAAGGGGCAATTATAACAAAAATGATCGATGTAATGAGCAACTGTCACTGTAGTAACTATTGCCGTTTAAAAGTTAACTTATTTTTAGTTTTGTTTAGTTTTAGCTTCAATTTCTATTTAGTTTAGTTTCAGGCTTTAAAATGTTACAACTTTCCAAATTTTTGGCGGGCAAATTTTTTTAATTAATTTTTATTTAAAATATTCCAATTCCTTTTTGGAAGAAAATAATATTAGTGGCTACTTTTCCAAAAAGTATATTTATAATTTTTTTAACTCTTACAAAGGAACAACTGATTCGTGCATTTACTATTACCATTTAAAAATAAACTTATTTTCAGTTACTTGGCTTTAAAATGTTCCAGCATTAACTATTACCATTGAAAAATAAACTTATTTTCAGTTATTTGGTTTTAAAATGTTCCAACTTTCCAAACTTTTGGCATAAATTAATTTTTGCTGGCAAACTTTTCATTTATTTCTATTAAATATTCCTTTTTTGACAAAAACCAATATTAGTGGCTACTTTTCCAAAAAGTTTATTTTTTAATTTTTTTTACTCTTACAAAAAAAAATTATTGGTGCATTAGCCATTACCATTGAAAAATGAACTTATTTTAAAGTCACTTGGCTTTAAAATGTTTCTAAATTTTTGGCATAAATTAATTTTTGCAGGCAAACTTTTTTTAAATTTCTATTTTAAATAAACTATTATTAGTGGCTGCTTTTTTAAAAAATATATTTTTAAATTTTCTTAACTCTTACAAAGGAAAAAATACGTCGTGCATTAACCATTACCATTGAAAAATTAACTTATTTTAAAGTCACTTGGCATTAAAATGTTTCTAAATTTTTGGCAAAAATTAATTTTTGCAAGCAAACTTTTTTCTAATTTCTATTTTATATATTCGAATTCCTTTTTTTGGCAAAAACTAATATTAGTGGCTGCTTTTCCAAAAAGTATATTTTTGAATTTTTTAACTCTTGCAAATGTTAAAAATGATTCGTGGCATTAACTATTACCATTGAAAAATGAACTTATTTTCAGTTATTTGGTTTTAAAATGTTCCAACTTTCCAAATTTTTATCATAAATTAATTAATTTTTTAATATTCCAATTCCATTTTTGGCAAAAACTAATATTACTGGTAACTTTTCCAAAAAGTATATTTATAAATTTTTTAACTCTTACAAAGGAAAAAATGATTTGTGCATTTACTATTACCATTTAAAAATTAACTTATTTTCAGTTACTTGGCTTTAAAAGGTTCCAACTTTGAAAATGTTTGACATAAATCAATTTCTGCGGGCAAACTTTTTATTTATTTGTATTTTAAATATTCCTTTTTTTTTGGCAAAAATTAATATTAGCGGCTGCTTTTTCAAAAAGTATATATTTTAAATTTTTTAACTCTTACAAAGGAAAAAATGATTCGTGCATTGACCGTCACTGCTGCTTTTCCAAAAAGTATATTTTTTTATTTTTTTAACTCATACAAAGGAAAAAATGCTTCGTGCATTAACTATTACCATTAAAAAATGAACTTATTTTCAATCACTTGGCTTTAAAATGTTTCCAAATTTTTGGCATAAATTAATTTTTGCAGGCAAACTTTTTTAATTTCTATTTTAAATATTCCAATTCCTTTTTTGGCAGAAACTAATATTAGTGGCTACTTTTCCAAAAAGCATATTTTTTAATTTTTTCAACTCTTGCAAAGGTAAAAATGATTCATACATTTGAAGAAAAATTGCATTTACCTTCAACAAAAACTACTAACGGAGTCGAAGTGAACATATAAAGATGTCTAGAACAAGCCCATTATATTCTACAAGCGACCAGTATAACAACGCCAATGCAGCAATTAAATAAAAAATAGGTTAATAAAAAAGTTTTAAATCCAATTTTACATTGCTAGAAGCGAAAAGAATAAAATGAAGACAATTGTATTACCCTTCGTCATTTAAATGTTTGCTAAAATTTTAAACGAGAACAATTCTTTTTATTAATTTTTAAATATTATTATTTTTAAATATTATATGAAAAATGTAAATTGTTTTGAAAATGAGCAGTATAGCATAATAATTTTTGATTGTATTGCTTTATATCAATGAAAATAAATTATATTAACGAAAATTTATGTTGTCAGCACTCAATTTAATTGTCTTTTTTTATGTTGCAGGAGCGTTAACGAAGTCTCAGTTCCCGGTATTCACAATCTACGCCCAGAAAAGCTGCCTCGGGGTGAAGCCCTGCGAACGGGCCTGGTGCATAGATCGCGTGCAAAATTACCGCCTGTTGGGTTACGCCAAAAGCCACCAAGTGGTGAGCTCTCGTCAAGAGTGTCTGGAACTTTGCCTGGGAGAGACAGACTTCCAATGCAGGTGAGTGCCGCCTTTGCAACATTTAATCGAATTCCGAGAAATTCATAAGCGCATCAAAAAAGAAACACCCGGAGGGAACCAACCAACTGAGTAACAGTAAAAGCGATACCGTTAACAATATCGGCCGGGGGCGAAATTTCAATCAATTAACATCGATTAACAACCGCAAATTGCAACGCACGCCTCAATCGTGTAAGCCGGGTGCAATTTCATCGTGCAAAATGTGAAAATCGTGCATGCGTATCATCATTTCGCTCCCGCTTTTCGAAACAATTACTTTTCTTAACAGTTGCAATTTTTTCCGTAAACACACAAATAGATTTCATGCACCTCACGGCGTGTAATTCCACTTTCGTTTTCGCTAAGCTTCGGCTATGAAAAGCGGAAGGGAATTATATCATAAAGCGAATTTATTATTCTCGCTATATACTATTTTTTGCGCTCCTTTCATTAAGTCGTAAAAATTCTAGAGCGAATCGTTTTTTTTTCTTGTTGTTCGGCGGCAACAAGTACGCCGGTTTATTATTCATTAGGCAATGTTGATCCCTCGCGGAAAGAAACGCAGCGAAAAACTTCATTGGGGAATGAATTACCGGGTGAAAGATTGCAGTTTACTTTTTCATTAGGAAATATTTTAATAGGACTCACTTGTATTGATTCGGCGCAGATGAAACTTACCTGAAATAAATAAAAGAAGTCATTATCAGAATTTTAAAATGGAATGTTTTGTAAAGCAAATTAAAAAATGTATGTTCTTAAAACAAACTTATTTACTAATCTATTAACAAGCTCTCAATTGAGGATTTTTTAATACTTTTTTGAAAAAATGTTTTTTTAGATTCACAAAAAATATTTAAAAAATTATATGAGTAGTTGTAAATGGGAGCTTTTTTGAAACTGTTTGATGAATAAAAACGAACTTATTTAGTAATCTATTAACAATTTCTCACTTAAAGATTTTATAAATACTATTTTGAAAAAAATATTTAAAAAATAATTTTGTAGATCCACAAAAAGTATTTTAACAATCCTAATACTAATTGTAAATGGGAGCTTTCTTTGAAAATGTTTGAAGAATAAAAACATTAAAAAAATTAAAAACAATTTACAAAAATTTAGTTTGTAGTTAACTTTATTTTTTCAAATGTAAATCTGAATGAATTTTGAAATATTTTTTAAACCGATTTTAAAAGAAGCAAAACGAATCTTTTTTAAATTCAAATTATTTTTAGCGAATTTATTAGCAAACTTTTTAAAGATGATTAAAAAAATAATTTAAAAAAAACACAAAAATTTAAGTTTATTTCAATAAAAACTTTCAAAAAAACTAATTGTAGTTTAGTTTGAGGAAAACAAAAAACATTTCGCAAAACTTGAAATAAATCCATTATAGATTAGTTCTGCAATATATTATAAGAATAGCAATTTTTTATAAAAATATTAAAACAAACATTTTTAATTATTTTGACACACCCTCCCGCCCAATTAATGCGCAACCAATTATTATATGTTACAAAAATTGTGCCGGTATAATTTAAAAAAAAAAATGAACAAATACATTTTATTATAGCGGGAACTCCCCACACGACTATTTTACTATCCAATAACTGGTTAGCGTAATAATTGGGCGGGTGGGCGGGCCACAATAAGCAAAAATATTACAAGAATAGCAATTTTTGCTAAAATTAGAGAAAATATTAAAACGAACATTTTTAATTCTTAGACCCACCCACCCGCCCAATTAATGCGCAACCAATTATTGGATGTTACAAAAGATGGGCCGGTATAATTTAAAAAAAATGAACAAATACATTTTATTATAGCGGGAACTCCCCACACGACTATTTTACTATCCAATAATTGGTTAGCGCAATAATTGGGCGGGTGGGCGGG
>JARJEC010062938.1:0-15507 GCA_030264575.1 Tachinus sp. AB-2021 | reverse complement strand
CTACCCTATCAAGAGTTACCCAGGGTTATGTATATATACATTTTTTCATATGCCTCAAAATTATATTAATTAAATGTGAAATAGGTAATAGAGCAAGTATTATAAACATGTATTTAACATACAATAAATTCAAAATACCTAACTTATGTGCAACAACAGCTACAGATAAACAATAAATATTGTTACAAAGGAATTCAGAATCGCATTCCCAGATAGATATTTTGCAAAATATTCTTAGAGAGACCAGTACCTCAGCCAAAACGTGTTACCGCCATAATCTTTATAAGATATAAAAATTTATTTTAGTCAAAGATTGGATGAAAAAAAAACAATATTTTAAAAAAATATAAAAGCTGTATATTTTATTATAAATATAAAGATTAAGTCAAACACATTGAAACCATGGTCAGTTTAAAGTAGTGGTTGCCCTGTGTTCAAAATTTAATTCAAACCGTAATTCATTAAAATTTGAAGGTTATTGATGTTCTTCTGTCAATGGTTATACGAATAACTCTAATCTAAAAATATCATTCTGCGCTCCTTCTCTACATGGACTTTAACTATGCCAAATCTCAAAAAGGTGTACAAAGTTTTTTCTTCACGTATTAATATATGCATTTAAAAAATTGTTTTATCTAAACATTCCATGCTATTAACAACCCTATAGATTAATGAAAATATGTATCCATAAATTGTAGCTTTTCTGAAACGTCAGTCGGATTGCAAGATAAAATTACTAGGTTGATAATATACTATGTTTTTGTACTAGTGCGTTTATTAAAAATGTATAGTTTTGATTTATCTTGAATAATGTAGATTCCGGATAAAAACTGCGAAAGAGAAAAGCTTTTAATAGACCGAATGCAAATATATTTTTAGCTAATTCACTCGATCAGTATTATTTGCTAATAGCGGTATATTTTTATTTGATAAATTTTTATTTTTGTAACAATGGTTATTTGTTAGATTGTTTCAATTATTTCAATTGTCTGAGCTTGATGATATAGACAAAGAAGATGATGGATTTTTTCCATTATCCTGAGAATAACATTATTTTTAAATATTAATAAGGAAAAGCTATTTTCTAAAAAGGTAGTTGAAAAGTTATTATTTGCACATTCAAATGGTTAAACTACAAAAGTATATATATATATATATATATATATATATATATATATATAATTAACTTAAAGTTTTATCAAATGTTTTTGCATATTATTAGATTTTGGTTAATTATTAGTGTAGTTATATGTGAGAACTACAAGCTTTTTGTGGTTTGTAAATTTTAAAAGGTGAATTAATTGAATACTTTTTTAAAAGATATCTAACTACTAAATGTTTAATTCGCCTGTGTTTTTATCTTTATAATATATTGAGCTATTAACACTATTTGCTGTCACTATATTATAAATAATATAATATATCAAACAACATGATTAAGCTATATCAGTTACGGTTAATGACCGATGTATATCGCGTCGCCTATATTTTATAAACGCGCGGGAGCCGTTAATAAATATATAAAAAATATGAAGTAGGAAGGAGCACAGATAACGTTTTACGTCCCATTCCCTGATATGATTTGTGGCTGGCCGGGTCGCGCTCCTTAAGCCAAAGTGGGAATTGTTTCATCGTATATGGGGCGGAATTTAATTTTCCAGAAGAACACAACTGAAATTTAGTATTTCGCGAGATTAAAGAAAAACTCATCACGCTAAAGGATATTATAATACCTGCTTTATACATTTGTAGATTATGTACTGGGCTCTTAAAATGATATACCGCCCCTCGTAAACGCTCTATCTAATTATAGTTCTCGCCCGACGCTACCACCGCCTCAACCGCCAGCGCAAAATGAAAGTAATTCACAATTTTTAAAGCGAAATACACACACAAATTATGCACTTACATTTTTTAATAGCCACCTTCTCTAAACGGTTTTGAATGTTTTATTGTTGCCTCCCTACTATCCACATTTTATTTTAAGCGCATGCAGGTTTAACATTGAAGCGATAAATATTAGCATACTTTAAAATACGTAAAACTGAGTATTATTTGTGTTTTGAAAATATATCTATGACAATATGAAGTCACATAGATTTAAAAATAATAATATTGTGTTAGAAAGTCCATCTATATATTTGAATATTGTTATAAATATTCACATGTGAAATTTAAAAGTTGATTAAACAATTAGTATTGGAAATTACTTTCGATTCTGGTTAATCATGTAATCAAGTGTAAATACACAATTCTATGTTACGGTTGTGTGATGGGCCTAGCTGTATCGTAGCGGGAATCTGGTAGCAATACCTGCAATTTGTGGCCAAATTTGCATATAGATAGACAGTAGTGTTGGCGTGCGCCACTCCGCTACTCCACTTCACCACTACATACTGATTCATGATAACTAAACATGGATGGACTACATTTTGAATAAATTAACTTGACCGTCGGCTCACGAAACAATACATCTATCCACCGGTAAGCTCCCGTCTCCCTTCACATGAACCAAAAGAGAGACGCGAAATACTGCTAGCGACGCTGCAGCAAAACGAATTTATCGCGATCGCATTAAGACAACATTTTACAGCCTTGTAATTATACAACTAAATTAGACTTGCAAATTTAGCTCACTTAAAAATATAGCGGCTCATTCCTTATTTGGCATTGATATCTTTAACAATACGCGCAAGGATACAATTAGAATGTTTCAACTCTCACACACATATACATTCTCAAACGCAATCGGAGTTGTCTAATTTGAATAAGTCGGCCGTTTTATAACACCTGATGTATTCACATGCACCACACCCAAGCCTGGTTTTAATCTAATGAAAAGTTTCCAGCTTAATTTACTTTGATAATATTGTGCGTGACTTTCTCAAAAGATTCAATTCAGGCACGTGCATCAGTGTATATATTTTGTAAGAGAAAAAAAAGAGTCTTAAATCTTTAATGCGCTTTTTATATTTAACAGATAAGAGTTGAATAATGAAGGTCCGGTGCAGCATTGAAAGCCCGAGTGTTGGAAAATCGCAGTCTGAATACGTTAGTGGGCCTCGCTTTCTTTGTACTGCTGAGAGCATTTTTGTCTAAATGGAATAATGTAACAGGTGCGTAAACTGTAAATTCCGCCAGGTCTGCACAATGGTTAAACCAATATTTACACCAGGAACAATTCCCAGTGTGGCACCGCACTAACGCTGGGCACAGATTTTATTTGGTTACAAGTGGAAATTAAACTTATTTTCCCCACTAGAGAGAATCTTATACAAATAAACAGCACTGGAATACGTATGAAGGGAAACTCATTGTTATGATTTATAATTATTTCAATAAGTTTCAATGTTTCTGTGAAAACGTGAACAGTCCTGGTGTGTGGAACTTCAATATTTGTACAGGGCAAATAATTAATGCAATGTGTGTTCAACATTTAGTTCAATTACAATCAAATACCAACAACACTGTTAATACCTCAACCATGTTATTGTATACATTTAATAATTTCATTGATAATATATTCATCAGTTCATTAAAATATTGTAACCAATATAACTAATGTTGTAAAATACTATACATTTCATTCAATTGTTGATTAACGCTTTAACAACATTATTTAATGGAACCAGCAAACATTATTTTTTTAATACTTTATAAAATTATATTATTAATAAATATATGTATAAATTAAGAAATAAAATTAGAAAGTTGCAAGTATAATATTTTTATAAAATAGAAATATAAAATAAATAAAAAATTAAAAGATTTTGTGGTTAAATGATTTTATGTAACTACCATTTCTTTATTAAAAATTAAGACATCTATTTTTTATGTTACTCGTTTAAATAATGTATTTTGTTAAAGATACGTTAACTTAAAAAATCAATATGTAAACTAAATTAATCCTATCTAAGTTAATTTATTAGACATATATAAAAATAATGTAAGAAATAAAATATATTTTGTTTTTGTTTGTGTTTTACATCATTGCCCATAAGTAAGTCGATGGCTTATGATAACGGGGGTTGGTGGCTTGTGATAACGAGGATTTAATGGGACCAACAGCATATAAGGTGACTTCCAAATTTATTCATTTAGTATAGAAATCTTTACAAAATATTGATAGGAGCTAAATATACAAAGCGGGAGAAAAATGTAGTTTTAGTTGCTTTTGAATGGTATTAGCCATTACTATGGACTAGTTTTGACCAATGCATACGGTGATAGAAAGAAATATGAAGCAAAAAAAATAACAAGGTATATATGAAATCCATCATCACTAAGCCCAAATTGATATATTTCACATTCACTGCGAAGCCCACTGAAGTTTTACGAAGCCCAAAACAGGCATCCTAAAAACAGCCGTATATAAACTTGAGATATGATAAATAAAGTCACTCTGAAGTTTTTTACAAAATTTTGTCGACTCGGTCATTTATCGTAATTTATACAGGCTTAGTTCATTGCATCTAACTGCAGGGAGCTCACGGTTTTAAGTGTATATACAGAAAAATATGTTTCATATGTTTATAGGAGTCAACTACACATCACAGAATATGCGAAGTCCGATTTTCTGGAAACATTGTTTACCTATCTATTATAATAAAATAATGTTACAGCCCCCAAATTCGAACTTTAAATTATGTAAGACCTTTAAAAACTATGATTTATTAGTTAACTTGGATAATATAGTAACCGTTACTATGTGATTATTCGTTTGATGTTTGATTATTAATTATTAATTACAAAGCAATGTAATTATTTCAAATAATATTTATCAAAATGTCGCTGTACGCAAATAATAACATCAATAAAAAGTGCATTGTGCATTTTTTATTAACACGTATATCAACAGTATATTAGAATAAATGAAATAATTAATTGTTGTATTATTTATTTTTAAATAAATTATATATATGCCAATCTGTTAAATATAATTTTGCTACATCTTAATAGTAACTGTACTTATGCTTCAACGTTTTCTGTGTGGACTTTGAAATGGTGGATAACAGCTTTTTAACCGGTTTGTTTAACTGAAATTATGGACGACAACTTGTGCTCAAATTTTGAAGTAGATTATTTTCTTACTGAAACGTTTTTAAAATAAAAGACTCTATTCTGTTGGTTTTCGAAAATATTGCCATTTGATTTAAAATTAATTTGCATAATGTACTTAAGTTCACTTCAAACTAAACAAACTAATATGTTAATATATCTATCATTTAACATATTCAAAACAACAGGTGACTCATTTTTAAACGCAAATTTTATCAACAAACCCGGCTAATTTATTGTGCATGCAGTAATAACATATTATCAAAAAAAAAATGCAAACTATTACCTAGTTTCATATAAACTGTAATCAATACATATTATTAATATGTAATATATACTCTGCTTTTTTGACAATACTAATTGTTCTATTTAAAAAATCCAAAACTGACCAACATCTATTACCTATTTGCTATATAAACTTACACTTTCCATACGTCACACTAGTAAATAATAAAGTTTAAATTTAAAAAATATACATTTTTTACTTCCAATTTTATCTGAGATGCAGTTTGTACAGGGCTTCTTAGCATCAGTATGATATGTAATTTAGTATAGCTTAATATAATTTTATCATTATTATTAATAATAGTATTGTTTCTACAAAATATAATACCGTATCTCAAAGGAAATAGAAATTAGAATAGTAAAACATTTTACATATGGTTTGAACCAATTAATACATTATCAAAATAATTTTTTGAAGAAAGTGGTACTAAGGGAAGCTAAAAATATACATTTCAGTACAATAACATTATTAATTTAATTATACAAAACTTATTAGTATACAATCAAAGCATGGGATTTATTAAAATTTAAAAATATAACCATTCCGCAAATAAAATATCAATATAAAAATAACAAAACAAAACCTTTGCAATTCTTTCACCTAATACCAATTGTGGTACAAACAGAGATACTAAAGCAGTAAATACCTACTGAAGCATATGCTGATCCCTAATGCCTAATTACAAAAATTAACTCTGTTATTAAAATCAATTCCGTGTAACTCTTGGGTCATATTCATATGATACGGATGAAATTTATATTTTTTGATAATCGTGAATACGGAACTTTGGCCGATATTTAATTTAGCATTGTACTTAAATTTCTTGTACTCACCTGGGAATCATGATGAACTGAAGCCAATACCATAGTTTCATTTATTCATTTATAACATAATAAACTGGATCAGGGTCATAAGTACCACTGACAATTGCTTTGAAATAATATTATTTTTCATGTTTTCTCTTTATTTTATCAATGGCCATTTGCCGAAATATGAAAAGGGGGTTAAAAATATGTTGCAGCAGAAAAGTTACAAATTTGTAGGCGAATTGCAACTTACTTTAATCATTCTTCTATATCATGTAGTAAATTGAAAAAAATCCAAAAAAAACTTAATATTCCATGCAAAATAATTGTTGTAATGTAAACACTCCGTGGAATTCCACATATTACATGCTGGAGCGCCCTGTTGAACAGCAAAGAGCTATAACTATTTTTTTGGCAAAAAATAACTTTCAATACCATATAAGTGAGCTTCAGTATTTGAGGAGATAATTAAAAAAATTAGTTCAGCGTTATTCAAATATTTAGAAAAAGATAGTCATTTAGATACACTTTCTACAATAAAAAACTCTAATTGATAGCTTTACAATGCGTTTTGAAAGCATAAAAAAACCACAATTACATTTTCTCAACATTTCTGGATCCCAGATACAAAATGAGCTTTTTTGAAAAAAGTACTATGGAATATGTTTTGAAAGATCTTTAAAAAATCTATTAGTCTGGCACCGACTTTGTTTCCAAAGATGATGACAATGATGCCACTATCAACCATCAATATAAATTCACCACCATTAAAAAAAATGTGAATCAATATGGGATTGTTTTGACACCTTCATCAAACCAAAAAATGACTTAAAAAGGAAACGTTCTTTTGATAATGATAGAAACTGCCCAATTAAAAAGGGACTGTAATTTATTTGCTTGGTAAAACCAAAATACAAGCTAATTTTTAGTTTTAAGCAAAACTGGCTCAAAAATATTTATCAGCACCTGTATTCGGTGTTTTCAGTAAAAGGTTGTTTTCTCAAGCTGGGAATGTTTATATAAAAGAATAAAAATGGACTTTCCCCTGATAATGGAGAAAAACTTATTTCTTTATATTGTTGCCGATTGATTTATTTATTTTTTTTTTTTTCAATATTTGAATTTTTATATTTTTTTATTTCGTTTCTGTTTGCATTTTACTATTAATTACAACTTGATGTTTTTACTTTTTTTATTATATTTTCGGATAAATATAGCAAGATTCGGCCGAAACCAAATCTTTCAAATATTGGCCGGATCCACCGGATACCGAATCTGGATCCGGTTCTGGCCGCATGATAATCTTATTTTTCTCGATATGTTTCAAATAATTCATATAGAAATTTGTACATTGTTGAAAGAGAAAAAAATGTAGATTTATTTCATAATAAAAAAATAGTAGGTTGTCATTTGAAAAACAAAAGTTGATAGTAGCATGTGTAAACATGACTTTACAAAAAAATATTTAAATATACGTTGAAATCTGTATATATATATATATATATATCTGTTATTTTCAGGCAAATATTAATTAAATACTAGTCGCTATAAGTGAAGTTGGACTAAGGATGTTTTATGGCTGTATTATTTTTTACTCCAAATCTACGCAGTTAGTTACATTACTCACTAATTGCTGACAATTTTAATGAGATTGTGATACATTAACTTGATATTACAAGAGATAGTCATGGGCAAAACATGACGTGCTAGATTGATTATGTCAAAACAACTAAACAACAAAATTGCTTAATATTTTATAAGTTAGTCTGTTTTTGGAATGTGCATTAATCAAAACAATCCAGAACTTAATATCCTTGATAAACGCACTAGTGCAATTATTTTATACATTATAACTATAACACTAGTAATAAAATGACTCACTTTAGCTGTTAAATGAGTTGTAATTGCTGAATGAGCTAAAATGAAGTAATTATGAAAAACTTGAATTATTTTAAAATTTCATTTAAAAATTAAAACATTATTGTAAGATATTTCTTTTTTATTATTATATTACGGCCTGACATGAATGGCTATAATAATTCTATATTCATATCAAGTAAATATAGATACAAAGTAGGTTAATAAGGAAGCTTTCATAGTAACCAACTTCAATCACGTTCTGCACTACATGTAATGTTTGCCAATAATGAAAGGGGCATGAGTGTGTCGGGCGGGTAGGTACATTTGTTGTAGATACGTGACGTTCGAAACTACGGGACATATCCATAAAAATGGCATGAATAAAAGAATGGACTGGGGATCTAAACACGATTGTTATTTAAAAATTTGTGAGAGTTTTCTGATATGAGCAGCGCTTTTATTCTGTCTGGATGTGAGGTTTTGTATGTATGTGCGAATGGCAGGAATATTGCGCTTTTTAATTCGGCTCGCAACAAATTTTCTTAGCGGATTGTTTTGCTTTTTACTATCTTACCCCTGCCGGAAATGCTGCATCTCTTTCTGTTCTTTGACGGGCCAAGTTAAGCAAGCAAACATACCTTTATTAAATTTCCTTTCGCCCGGTTCCAGTGATGCGGTTCTTATGCTCCTGGGAATCGTGACTCTAAATGAGCTTACTCTGCTCATTGTTTACTTTATATATTTTTTTGACAATCTCCGAGAGATATTCTTTTATTGCTCAACTTTTCGCGGCTCTAATTATATATAACCGCTTCGCTGTAATTGCATATTATAATTTAACCTTCAACACAGCAAATAAAACCGAGAAGGATTATTTTATTCAATAAAATATGATTAGTTTTTAAATACTTAAATATTTTCATTTTTAAAGATGTAAATTTGGAAATAAAATCACCTAGCATTTATTATGATAATATGAATTTCATTCGAATCTCTGAGAGATTTCTCCCCAAGTTATGTATATTTTATGATGTGTGTAAATTGAATGTTATTCAAGACACGTTTATCTGTTAACTTTGTCGTTTAAATCGATAAACCGCCAGGGGACACATACAATAAAAAAATATAAACTGGCGCGTTCTTCGCGGTCGCATTGTCGATATTGACTTTATCTCATCTATCATATTTAAACCGTGGAAGAAGGTGGCCACCCCGGGGGTTCTATCTATTTTGTAGCGCATTTATTCAGTGAAAATTGTATTGATTGGACTAATCAAAATGGCCCCAAAGCATCTCTCCTCGGATTTTTAAAGGAAAAGAAAAATAGAACCTGCAAAGTTTTCGCGCTCTTTCCGACAAGCTTGGTTTCATTTACCCACGAAAATCCTTTTCATCGTTTTGCCTTTTTGTATACATATAAACGTTTTATATTCATTTCACCGCAGTTACATTTATTAACTTCATTTATTTATATAAAAAAACCCATTAGAATTATATTAAAGCATTCTACGCAAATTTTCTAATTTAGAAAGTAATTACAAATCAAGATTAAAGTAATCTCTGGACGTATCAAATATGAAATAAGAAAAGTTTTTATTTTATTTTTTTAAGATGAAATTAAGATAGAAATGTATTTTTTGAGCACTGAATTTATTTATGACCGTACTCTCGGTACAGCAATTTTATTAATTCATCTTGAGTGGATTTTTTTAACAAAAAAAAACAAAATTTGAAACTATAAAGTACATAATAAAAGTATCACTCGAGGTCTGATTAAAGTGGTTTGCTTGAAAAATGTAATATTCATCTGCATAAGTAGATGGCGTTTACAAGATGCGGAAAATTAAATAGGTTTTAGTGTGTGGAAAAGGAAAGTCTGCCCTCGTTTGTTTCGGGGTACTTTAATTTAATGTGCAATTGCTGCAATGCTGTGTTGCCTTAGCTAACTAAATGCCTACGATAATGACTATCAATCATATTTATCTACTAATATGCAAGCTTTATTTCATTTCAGAAAATAATGAAAAATCAACAACCGACAAAGATTTAAATGTATGTTATTGGCACAAATTTCAGTCAATATCTTAAACCAAAAACAAGTTTATCAATCGTCTACGAATAATATGTATAAAAATTGGAGCCTAATATGTTTTATTTTATTTTGTATTTCAAACAATTGTTTATAAACCACACTTTGTAAAATTGAACAAAATGACCTATCTAATTTGTGAGGTGAATTGTGAGTAAACGGTCAAAGATCAAAAAGGTTTTTATTTTCTAAAATTACATTTTTTATAGTTTTTTTAAAGTTATGTCGTCCAAGTAATGGCTTTGGCGAGCTATACACATATAGAAGCGTTCCTCCTAGTTATTGGTCACTCTCGCCAACATATCTTGAAGAACATGTCGCAAAAACTAAGCAGCATTGCCCTCCCGACCAGTGGTGGTGCCTATTGAAGTTTGTATGGTTTTCCCGACCTAACTCCACCTCTCTCAGCTTTCTACCTGCTTTGGGAAGCTATCGGTTGAATGTTCAAGTAAGGCCATTCTGCCCCACTCTGTATATCTTTATGTCCATTCTTAATGACATGAGTTCAAGACACAGATCTACGGTGTCATTGACAATGTAATCATTTGATTCATATTTGATTTTTTAGCAGAGTTGCATCTTGTCGGATAAATTTGTCAAGGTCGTAAGTTCACATATGGTAAGACAGTTATGCTATCTGGAAAAAAAGTTCAAGTTTATTGATATTCTCGTAAGTCACAAAAAAAATGCAAGCGTACAATAATTATAAAACAGAATATGTTGTCCCTATTCATCCAAAATTAAGTTTTAAATATAATTCTGGATGATTAGGTTAAAATATGAAAGTTTTGATGAACAAAAAATTAGCACAAACCAAATTCGACTAAATAACTTAAAATGTTTTGTAGATAGTCGATAAAAATTAGTCTATATTAGTTTTATAACTAGAAAAAGTGATATTAATAAAAAATCTCCAATTAAAAAAAATAATTCCGAACATTATGCATTTACATAACTATAGTTTTTCCAAGAAAAATTTATATCTTTTATTCGTATACTTCTTCTTTTTGCACCAGTAATTTGACAATTTTTTGTAACGTTTGAAACTCTAAAATGGCCCAATTTGTTGTAAATTGCTCAAATCTTTTTTCATAGCTTTTAGAACTACATACAAAAGTTGCTCACCTAAAATTCTATACAAATAATTATTCTGTAATTTGTTGTCCTGCCACGAGCTAATCCTTAGTTTCAATACTATCATTAAATTTATACACTGGGCATTGAATTTAACTGAAAGCATCTACATATCTAATTCAATTGTTTACTACTAACGTTTTCAATTCATAGAAGTGCCATTTATTCTCTGTTTCTGATATTTAGTGACTAAATTGTAATATTTGTAAAAACCAATCTATCAAAGTTAAAAAAAAATAAATTTCAATATGAAAAAAGAAGAAGTGTGGATAAGGATTAAAATGGATGAGGGCAGTGACTAAAAGAAAAAACAACTAGTATAATAATTAAAAAAATATATTTTATATAATTATTTAAAAAGACTTTTGTAAAGAATGTATTTACATTTTTTTAAACCAAACGGCAATATTATAAACGATTATGGTCAAGTTTTATTGCCTCTCATAAGTATGGACTTTTTCTTTGAAAATTCCTAAAGAAACAAAAAGTGCGTGAAATTTTCAAAAGTTTGAAAAATTGTGTACATTTGGATTTATAGATTTTCTTATAGAATTCAAAATTGTTAACTGTATGGCTCACCTAGTATTATTAATGAAATAACCACATTATAATGTTTAATAGAAACTATAAACATATTTTTTATTACAATAACTAAGATGCACAGTGTTGACAGCCGAACAGCAAGGGCGTGCTCGAAATACCTTTACCTGTTTAAGAAATCAACATTATAAATGATAATAATAGTTAAACAAAACTACAAAACAAGCAAGCGCCAAGGCCAGGAATATGGGCCGACAAGCCAAACAACTAAAACAAAACCACATACCAAAAACACAGAAATACACAGAAAACCGCATGGATGACACGCCAGTGACGCACAGCAAAAGAGTATTCTCTCCAACCAATACAACACACGGAACACGCAAGTAGTACAATATCACTAGTCCGACGTCCCGCACAATTCCTCCGCGTCCGCCAGCTCCCACGCGTCTACCAGCTTCTCCGTAAGTACAATAACAATGGCAACCTCACAAACATCATAACAATTTGAAAGAACATACACACAAAATCACCCCCAAACCATTCTTAGTTGTTATCCAAACAGACACTGAAAATGGTAGAAAACAACATCCCTCGAAAATCGCAAAAATAGTATTTGAAAGATGTCACGAAATAAAAGACGCAAATAATTTAACAATAAATATTTGATAAAAAATAACAAATATACAAGGACAGTCAGAAATAATTCAAATAAATACCGTACAAATCACTATTGAATCGGACACTTCGCCTACACATTTTTACATAGATAAAATCTGATACAAAGCACGCACCTACACAGAAAGACCGAAACAATGTCAAAATTGTCACAAATTTGGACAAACTATGGACACAAATACGGCGTAGACCATATGATATCCGAATGCCCCTCAACTACTTATCACTGCATCAATTGTCAAGGGAACCACAGCGCAAAAGATAAAATATGCCCAATATACTTGCAACAAAAACAACAAATTATACATAAACATAGAACAAAGAATTACAACCAAACATATGCCGAGAAAGCAACTAAAAATATCAAATAACGAATATTGAACCAAGAAAGGTAAACTAATTAAAGAGCTACTAAACGAGTAGACCTAATTGCTATCAACGATGGAAGCATTACAAGAATGAATCAAATCGGAAGCAAATCGTGTGTAGATCTAACATTAGCCTCAAACAGCACCTTACGTTGACTGGACAGTAACAAAAGATCCAATCGGAAGCGATCAATATCCAATAATATCAAAACTGCAAGTGATTACAAACCAAGCAAAATCAATAACATAAAAAAGTTTAAATTCGAAAATTGGGTACAATATAATAAAGACATAGAAGCAGAGATAAACAACCTACCAGAAAATACTAAAATCAGAAATCATACAAAAAGCGGCAAACACGAATATACCCAGAACAAAAACCAAACCAACAACAAACAAAAATCACTCAAGCAAATAATGGTGGACATCAGGTTGTAACATAGCTATTGCTAAACGACGTTTAGCTTTAATAATGTCAAATCTTTATATACTGCAGAAAATTTCGAAATATACAAAGCAGCTTGCCACATCGCAAGGAAAACTATAAATAAAGCTAAACAACGCAGTTGGCACCATTTCTGCTAATAATTTGACCCAAAACACTACTTTAAAAAGACATGGAGAGTAATAAATGCATTTCACGGAATAAAAAAAGCACAGAACAAAATCATTTCGCTAGCAGAAGCTTTCCTCATACAAAAAACAAACAACACCTGATTACACATCACAAAATAAAATAACCATCAATACCTCACTAAGGCTAGACTAGAAGAATCTATTAACATGATAGAACTAGAAAACACCATAAAAACTAAAAGAACCAACTCATCCGGAATTGGCTAAATAATTTATCAAATGATCAAATACCTTCCCAATAATGCAAAAACAATGTTATTAGACATATACAATCATTGGTGGAAAACTGGAACCATAACAGATCAAATGAAATCATGTAATACAATCCCAATTAATAAGAAGAATAAACCTGACGATAAACCCACAACTTACAGACCAATTACCCTTTTACCATGTATTATAAAAATATTTAACACAATTATAAAAAACCGACTAAACTACATAATCGAAACAGATCAATTACTACCTAAAATTAGTTATGGATTCCGACAAAACAGATACCATATACCACTTCTTTACCGATCATAGAAATGCATATTATAAACATGAAATCACGTCAGCAGCTTTTATAGACAAAAACCAAGCATATCACGTAAACATTTAAACTCTCATCAAAATACTAAAGCTGAACACACTACCTTTATTCATAATTATATTCAATCATTCCTAACAAACAGGATATACACCATGATATCAAACAATCACAAAATCACCCAAATATGTAACATTGGACTACCGCATGGTTCAACACTAAGCCTAATCCTTACACACACACTAGCTAAATATTGAAAAATCTCAACAATATCATAATACAATATACAGATGACATAGTGATTTACACATGCAACTCGCAAATGAACAAAAACACAACTAACCTTCAAATCAACTTAGAAATACCCAAAAAAATACTACACGAACTTAATCTAGACACAAACCCAAGCAAGTGTACAATCATGCACTCTAACAGGAAACACGACACACCAGAACACGAAACAGTAGAATTAAACGGGGCAGAAATACCAGTAACAAAAAAACACAAAGTTCTCGGCATATGGCTTAACAGAAAAATGAATACAAATATACTGAAAGCTCTTACATCAGCTAAAAAACGCACTAAACAATAATCGATGCTAAACATTTATAAATCGTTAACAAAACGAAAAATACATTACGGCCTACTCATATATGCAAACAGAATGCTAAAGGTCAACTGAAGAGCTTACAAACAATACAAAATACCTGCCTTATAATATGTCTAGGACCTCTCAATACAACACCAATTGACGCCCTACTCAGCGAATCCGGAGAACTTCCGATTCAATTACAAATAAAACTAAAAATAGCGACATACCTCTCATACACAACAATTCATCAAAAACCAATAGATATTATGGCATATCAACAAACAAAGCTACAAAAACTTAAATGTTCCAACCAAGCCCTTGCTGCACATCATATCCCCTTACTAGAAACCCAATCAAAATTTACACTAAAATTCCTACCATTTCATCAAAATCCATAGACGACAAAATTCTTCTACAAAACCAAAACTATCCAACACATAGAGAAACATATATTGAACACATGAGTAGACGGATAAAAAAATTGACTATACCGCTACTGCAGCTGTAAATCCCAAAACAAAGAAAAACACTGATTTAAAAATCCAGATTACAACCGCAACTAATCGGAATCGACCTTGCTCTACACCTAATAACAAATAATTCCACAAATAACACCACAAAACACGTCATTCTAACCGACTCTCTTCCCGCACTCCAAACCTTAAAAAAATCCTACACTTCCCTAACAAAAACAAGCTAAAATACGGATAAAATCTACACTACTATAGAACATCTAAAGAAATACGGACATGATATAACACTGCAATGGATACCAACCCACTCCAACACAAATGTAAACGATCTAGCCGATCAAGCCGCCAACAACGTAATCCAGCCAATCACAAACATCCTCACCAGGACTACAAAAGATATACAAGAAGAATGAACAAACATATAATATGAAAACACAGCAACCGGAAAAATTTAT
>JARJEC010062908.1:0-10570 GCA_030264575.1 Tachinus sp. AB-2021 | reverse complement strand
TTTTATGGCTTTTGCTATATTATTAAATTATATATATATATATATATATATATATATATATAAATATAAATATAAATATATATATATATATATATACATATATATATATATATATATGTACTTTTCTTATTGATTTTCTAAAGGTTTCAAGTAACTATTAAATGATTCTCCACTAGTGCATTATATAATATCTTCAGCTGGGGTATGTTACGCAATTGTTTAAATTTATAATGTAATGAGTTTTCTAAATATTCTTCAACCACTATACTAGACTTCCATTCTCCTATTTTTTTTCAATTGTAGAATATCTTTTGCATTTGCTAATAATGTCGCTGAAACACGCCTAAAACATTGTCAATTTTAGGTTTGCTCGGTTTTTCTAGTTATTTTTGTTTCAGAGACGAGACAAACGTTTGGGGCATTCCCGGGACTCGAAAAATTTAACAAACCTGTTGTAAATACTAATATATATATATTGGTATAGTATTATATATTTGTAATAAAAATAAAATTGCAATACAAAAAAAGTAAATTAAATAATAATTTTTTTAACATAACAATATAAAATACCAGACATTGAAATACAAAATATAAATTTTAATTTCAAAAATATGCTTTTAAGTACCTCATTGCATTTAATAACTCTTTAAAAGTCCATTTCTAAATTTTGTATCAAAATTTTGTGTTAAAGAAAATGTCCTGTTGTTTGTTGTTTATGGAGATAGAGCTTGTTGGTTTTATGTATATAACTCAACCTTGTTGGTCCTATTTTCAGCAATTTCAACATTATTAAATACTTTTTTAGTACTTTATTTTGATCCTGTTTTGTAGGTGATTCAATATTTTGCTTTACCTTTAAATACTCGTCTGTTTATATAACGTCAAACTAAACTTTTGAAATTTTCTGTAATGAGTATTTACTATTTTTCTTTTGATTATTAAATTCTGAGATAAGATTTTTGTCTAAAAGTGTGTTAATAATCACGTTTTTCATTCTAATAACCAAAATATTTTAGATACTTTTTGACATTTTCAATTTTGAAATTTCTCGAATCTCGAGCATAATTCCAGAGAATCAAAACTGTATAGTTTTCCAAAATACCCGGGAATTCCTGGTTCAGCAACCCTAGACAATATCTATTAATTCTGACATCTAGTTTTAAATAGGTTGCAATTTTTTAGGAAAAATATGGCATTATGACCAAAAGGTTGCTATCCCACATTCTGTCGTTTTAACATCGTAATTTAGGGAAAGTAGAATTGACCACAATATTAAGTAACCAGGCCATAACTTTAAAGATTTACTCAACTTTGATCAATCGGAAAAATAGACAATCAGTGCCATTTAGGATGATACTTATGCTTGTTTCTCAGTGCATTATGTAATGTAATTGATATGCGTTTTTATACTTTTTCCAGCATTTTTGGGAATTAAGTTTTTTTACCTTTGTTAATCTCTATTACCTTTTAGCCACTTCAGTTCAGCTTCGGTGGGGTACTCAAACATTTTTCTAATGTATTGTAATAAATTAAAGTTATCTGTTGAGTAAAATTATAATGAATTCATTAATTATTTGAAATGTAACTAGTAATTCTTAATTGATTGTAAGTTATAAAGTTTACATACTTCACGGGGATGATGGCCACCCTGCTTGTAAATATGTATCGTGTATACATACTGAGAAAAACAAAATGAATTTTTAATATTTGCACTAAAGCCGGGACAAAACTCTGTAGGTTTCTCCTATCTTCTATCTTAAATTTGAAAATCTGGCCGGCCGGGCCATATGATTTTACACAAACCAATACGCTTCACCATGTTAAGACTAATGCTTTGTAAATTGAGCTACAAAACGGAGGATTCTTTTTCTTGTTCTTTGACATTATAACTGTACCAAAACAACATGTATCAATATAAAATTAAACTCCATTAGTTATGAAATAAGGCTATAAAAATATTAAGAAAAGAATGCTAATAAACAATACATTAAAAATAAAGTGTAACAAGAAAAATGTTTGACTAATCAAGATCAGTCTTCTTAAATTATCTAAAACAAAATTGTTTTAAGTTATTATTTGTATAATATAATAGTTATTCATGTATTAAGGGCATAAAAGGATTATAGCGTGAGGAAATGTTTAAATCCTGTTTTGAAGCTATCGCATTCATTCGAAATATAGCATGTTTGTACTTGTATCATAAATAACTGTTATTATATTGGTTATTTTTCTTACATTTCTACATAATTGTAACAATACGCTGACTAAGTCTATTTCTAAAGTTTTTGTTAACGTTTTTAAGTAAAAAATATTGCTTGTCAAATATTTTTGTTTGTAGGTTAGTGTTCTTGGATGATTGGTGTACACAAAGGATTTTATATATCACTATAAAAAGTAGACTCAAGTAGACTATCACTTCTCGAGATCAGACACTTTCTCATGAAACCGCGTGACGTAGCTTCATGTTGTTGAAACCAAAAACGAAAGTTTTTAATCATTTTGATATATGGGTCTAAATTCAGTTAATGTACGCCAAGCGCCGGAGTGGTGTTGCGCGAAAACGTTGGTAAACTTGTTTTTGCAAATTTTCAGTTTTCCTAAAGCTGTTCAATCAAGAAACAATTAATTGCCAGCCAGGATGGCTGACCACACCTCTGATCTTAATATTGCAATATCAAAGAAAAAGTAGGTCTATACAAATTTACTCCTTCGACGAACGCATTACTACTAATTGTGATAATAACAAAACTTGTTCGAATCACTTGTTCGAATGAGATTATTCTTACCCTTGGTTTAGCACCCCACTTGCCACGGTGTTGCCACGGATCAAACAAGCAAGTTTTATTTCCGCACCCTTTGTTAAAAAAAATATTCCTTTATTTATTTTTTATTTAAATAACAGACCTAGTTTAGAAAATGATAAAAACATTGATGTGTGAGAACGAAGACACTCTACCATTATATTCAAATCGTAAAAATATGTTCGCACATAAATTGCGTGAGAAACAAAAATATGTTACGACCAACAAACCACTTGTTGCCCTTTTCGCGCTTGCTTGCAATGAAAATGAAAAAAAAAACATGTAAATTAATTCAAGTAACAATATAATATAAATAAATGTGCAGAATTTAAAATGGTTAATTATGTCTTACTTTTCATCTCGTGGAGATGAGGCAAACAAATATAAAAATGTGAGGTGTCGTTTTATGATTACGGGCTCGTTAGTAGTCACTTGCAGAACTTTTAAAATTTTAACGGTTTATCTTTCCTCCATTCATTCATTCAATGCAATCAAATGGATTTTACGGTGCCGGCTCATTTTAAAATAAATGTTGGATGAGGCTAGTGGGCGTTGAGACGTTAATGACATTATATGCAGCAATTATGCAACTTAATGAGTTGATTTAGGATCCATTTTTATGACAAATGTTTTCACAACATCGAAATTTATTGAACGTGTTATTTGGCGCATAATTTATGCGTGTTGTGTAATATTTGCATCCAGTTTTATGGACGGCGTTTTGTAACCGGCATGCATATCTTTATAATTAAATAATATATCTTTAATAACTTTTTTATTAAGCAATTTTGAAAGTACGCTTATTTTATTTATTATTAAAAATTATGGTTTTTAGTTAATTATTAAATTTATGAAAATGTATGCATGCTCATTAAACCAACATTTGATAAATGAAAAGGGTTGGAATATGATCAGTAAAACAAAGGATTAAACAACTGGCGTATATAATATACTAGGTAGTTACTGGATGTGATATGTATATTATTCCGGATAAATGAGGGTCCGCGTAATAGCCGTTACCTATCCACGACATACAACCTATTAAATTTAATTACACGATAACGAACACACTGCAAAGAAATCAATTAAAGGATATTATCCAGCATTAAACTGTCGACATTTAGTGACCTTTTTACCTCGTCTCTGTATAGCAAATAAATTGCCCATGAGTAGAAGAAAATATAAATTAATTCTGAATTAGTTTCCTCTCGTGATTACTTGTTCGAATAAATTAACTCTAAAGTAAGACATATCCTAATTAGTTAATAAATATAAATGTACCGAATCCAATAAATTATTTATTAATAATGTTTAATGATTTATTAAATTGGCCTCGTTAAATGGCAATAACCTAATTTAAAACATTTGAAATTTATTATTTGATATAAAACAATTTTTTCAACCTGTATCCATTAAACAGAAAATATGAAAAATATTATCTTAATTTTCAATAAATCAGTTTTTATAATTTGATTGTTTCTGAAAATTTTAAATAAAATTATGATTAACTGTGATTTGTAGTGAAAACGGAAATGGTTAAATAAATCAATTTGTAATAACTTACTTATTGGAATTTTTTAAAGTTTTTTTAACATGTTTTCCACATTTTGCCGTATTTCACAAACGTTTCGATACATTTCTCCAATTCTGTTAGCTACGTTTCATTACATGCATAGACATTTCAAATTATCAACTTCTCATTTTTAGATATTCTCAAATCGTACAAAATCTCTTAATTTCAATACTTTGCGACTTTTTCTTGTTTTTTTTTTAAATTAACAAACTTATTACACTATTTCGAAATTCATTTTAGAAACAATTACTAGTATTACTAACAATTTATCAAAATATTGTGATATATAGTGTTTTGCTTTTTTATTTCCATATTGTCACAAACATTTTTGCATTTTTTTCGACCTTTTGATATACCACAAAATTTTGCCTACATTTCACATTTACTACTTCCCCGATATTTTATTGATTTTAAGCAGAGCAAAATATTTTTCAATTTGTGAAACGATCATTTTGAAAATCATGTTATTTATATCGTGTAGGACAAAATACGAGAATTCTTTTCTTGACGAACAGACTGGTTCAACGGAAAGGGTTCTCTGTTGTATGACTAAATCAGGCCACTCACTTTTTATTGATATGTGCAAAGGCCAAGTGTGATGGTATTTTTTATTAGAATCAACTTTTTGGAGACGTAAAATTTGATTTTGTACTGTGCAGCATTTGATGGTTTTTTTTTTACAAGTTTTTTTCATCGTCGAAATTAACTAAATAAACAAAAAATATAAGAAAAATAGACAAAAATTAAACTAATATTTTTATTTGTTCTGGTTATTATAATTAATCTTTTTAAACATGAAGCGCGGCTTTAAAGCATCCAGAAACCGAAAAAGTGTCTATCTATTCTACGCGAAAAGTATCTGTTGGAATGGTATGTTATTTTACTCTTTTCAATTTACATAACTAGTATTTGCGTTTGTTGAGTTTTAAACCGGGTTAAGGCTTGTTATTCTAGAAATCACCGATACGCCATTAATTGTTTCCCAATGGCGAATGGTACCTTTAAGCGGGACTACACATTGACAAAATCCAAGTGCAAACCGTGACTAATGTTGCTTAACTTTTGCAAACATAAAAATATTAAAATGGAATTACTTTTTTATTATTTCCCAATAAGAATGATTGTTATTGAAACTTCTAAGAAATTATGAATAGCTACAACAACAAATAGATCGAATAAATTTTATACATAGGATAGAATTTTTCAGCTATATATTGTTATTTTGTATTGCCGATATTGATCTCTTTCTTGTAATAGCAATATAAACGAAGCAAGCAATCCTCCTTACCGCCTACAGGTTGCCCATAGGCCTATTGATAATTCAATTAATTGAACTAATGTAATACGAGTTCTAATTTCAACAGCAGCTTGAGATTATATCAACGCCGCATATTAGATGTTTATTTATTTATTGTCTGGGAGTGTATAATTGTTTGTACTACAAACCATACTTCGCCGACGTCATAAATAATGCCGGTTGCGTGTTGGCGTGACGCATGTTCACGTCAACGCGATCATCGCAGATCATAACGCCAAACACTCTTTTCATCTATTTGCAAACAGGCGTATGAGTATTTGTTTTTACAAAATCTAATCTCATCATCAGATATGTTTGCGCACACCTTAAGCCCTTTCTTTTTTTTTACCATCACTAAAAGCGCTGCTTGTTTTCTCTGTGTGCACAATGGAACTGATAACCGCATTAACGAGCCGGAGCGCTTCGCATACAGTTCCATAACTTAATAACTTGAGCTCTAATTAGAAAATCAATTTATGTTGCATTATACACCGGGGAATTGCATTTTCCCATCTAGTGTGCTCTTTAAAACACAAGAGGAAAACTATTTCAGTTTTAAATAGCTCTGTTAATTAATCAGATTTTATTATTTTAATTATTCATTTTATGATCAGAAGCATTTCTCCAAGTATAATATTAACAAAGCATTCACAAATATCTTTGACTTTAATTAGTTATGAAAATCAAATTATTATTAACAATATTATTTTAAATTTTATTCAATTTACGGACTAATATGTACAAACACTAATTTAAATATAATCACCTACTGCAACATTTTTTTTTCTAAGACGTAATAAAATATTCTATAGTTTTTTGGAATGCCGCAATTTTTTGTGTATGTAATAAATACATTTTAAATTCGCTTCGTATATAATTTAATCTCTTTTAAATCACTTGGTTGATTAGCTAAAAAGATTAGTTGAGGGAAGAACAGTGTGCGAACCACTGAATTGTATATAACTGAAACCCTCTCCCTACTTTCAAAATGGTCCGGCGTGTTAGAAAGAGCTCACTGCACACGGTGTATCCCTATTATTTTTTTAAAGGTCGTCACCTACAAATTAGTGTAGTTGCAGTGCAGCTATATATTGTAGTAACGTTGTATTACAATAAAATTTGGTCGTTTACATAGAGATTAGTGTGGTTGCATTGCGTTGACTTGTTATATCATAACCGCAAAGAGTCATGTCAATTTTAAACAATCAAATGAATTAGATTAGTTTGATATCATGCACAGCATATACTTGAATGGACTGATAACATTTCTGAAAAATTTGTCATTAATTTCATATAAATTTACTACAGTTTTAATTAATAACCAAATTTCCTTTGATATTTATAAAATATATTGACAAAGATTATGATTTCTGCATTACCGATAGTAGCGTCGTCATATCGGTCGTATTTGATTGAATGTTGGATCGGTACGTTGTAGAAGAAGCCAAGTGCAATTGCATTGGAGTGCAGACTCCAATACAACTATACTAATCTGAATGTGAACGCTTACGTATACACTACCATACAACTGGACTGATCCGTATGTGAAAGATACTTTAATCATTACATTAAATTTAAAAAAGAATCTTAAAAAGACAGTAGCTCTGCGCGTTCCCATTTGACACACTACGTCAGTACGAGATGTTGATACATAGTGCTCAAATGTTTCATTCTAACATTGAACCTTGTAATTTTATTCTTGGCTTGTATGATATCATTTCTGTAAGATATAATTCAGTGGTGACTACAGACAAATTTATTTGAATAGATAGCAAAATCTATTACAAATCGTTTAGTGGTAAGTGGGTCAGTCGCTAGCATACTACGTAGTTCGAACCGAGCTTCAAGCCATTTACAAATATTGTGATATTTGGTTTATTTTTTTATTTTTCTTACATTCTATCACTAAGCTTGGTGATGTTACATTAAGTTTTAGTTTCTGGCATCAAAGTACTTTAGTATATTGGCAGTGGCGGATAAGGCGCATGTTATGTATTCCTGGGGCTTGGTTTTTATTGTTTGATAATAAGAGTCAACCCAAAGTATTTACTGAGATCATTTAAATTATATAATGTTAAATAAATTGTATCAAAACGTAAAAAAATATCTACAAATTTAAAGCAAATATTGAAAAATATTGAGAGTAAATTCTGACGTGAATAGATTTTGGAAAAATACATATAAAAATGCAGAAAACGATATCAGATAATAATTAGTGATGCCGCCGGAACCGGATCCAGACTCAGTATCCGGCGGATCCGGTCAATATTTGAAAGTTCTGACCGGATCTCAATAACTATCCGATTGGACTCGGTAAGATCCGATTTTCTCTAAATCCACAAATAAAAGTATAATATAAATGTCAGAATAATAAAACAAAACAAAAAACATAGAACATACAAATAATAAAATAAAAAATGTAAAGAATATTGGAATTCTAATATTTAGAAAATAATTACAGTGAATCAGTAGTAGTGGATATAATAGAGGCTACTTTACATATATACTACCAAGTGAACTCTAATAAGTGATTAAAGGCAGTTTTTTATATTAAACAAAATTAGAAAATAAAATGCTCATTGCCTTTTAGATGAACCACTTTTTCTTTGACTTTACTAAAACTAAAAGAATAGAAATTTGATTCCTTAATTATAGAAAAATTGAAAATATTTTTTTCATATTGTAAGAACACAAATATTATTTTCATAAAAAATAGAAAATAATAAAAAAAATTTCAAAATTTATTCAATAACAAAACCTTTTTTAAGTTTATTGTTTGTAAAAAAAACCAATAGAACTTACAGGCAACCAGTATCACAACGCCTATCTGGCCATCGAATCAAAATGATTAAGTTAAAAGTTTATAATCAGTTATCCAAAATTAACTGTAAATTCTATTGGTTGTTCTAGACAGTTAGTCTAGCTTCCTTTATCGTTTACAAGAAGGGCACACAATAACTCATTTTGACTTCATTATTATTTGCGGTGACGCTAAACATGTTAATCAATTATTTGGTTCATTTTTGTTTCATTGCGATGCGGAAATCAATAAGGTGCGCTGATTATCTATTATGAAGAGTGAAACATTTGAGTTGCATTTGATTGTTGCCACTTGTAACGGTATGGATTTAAATAATTGATTATAAACTTTTAACTTAATCATTTTGATTCTATGGCCACATAGGCGTTCTGATACTGGTTGTTTGTAAATTTTATTGGTTGTTCTAGACAGTTAGTCTAACTTTCTTTATCGTTTACAAGTAGAGTATACAGCCACTCACCTTGACTTCATTAATATTTAGTTTGTTTCATATTTTTTGTCGATTATAGCGAGCTTTGCAAATTGCCAATAGCAAATGTAGAAAAGAATGTACAGTATTTTGAAAAATGAGTATATATACGAAATTTTGTAAAATCTTTGCAAAAATATTGAAAAATGGCACAAATATTGAAAAATACGTAGAAATTTGAAAAAAGTGTAGACAATTTTAATAAATTCTGTGAAAAATCAATAAGCAACTTAAATATAAAGTAGAATGTCTTTAAAATGAATAAAGAAACAAAAAGTTTCAGGATATTAAAAACACACACACGTTTTACAAACATCTGAGAAAAACTCGAAAATGTGTTTAAACTGTCAATGAAAACATTGTCAAAAATATCAAGAAAGGTTCATGAATATTCACAAAAAATATCATAGTAATGTAGAAATATTGTTACAATATGTTGGTAAATGTATAGAAATTTGCAATAGTTTGAACATTGAAAAATAGTTTGTAAAATGTTTAATGCTAATCAAATATACAAGATGTCAAAAACTATTTTAAAATAAAAAACGAAGTGTTGAAAAATGTATGGGCAAAAATGTAAAAAATACTAAAGAACGAGTTATGAAAAGTGAAAAATATGTTACAGATAGTTAAGAATATTTCCATATTATTTGTATTTTAAATTTTGATGGCATATTGTCAAATGCGATATTCACACAATAAAACTAATTTTCCAATCAGGTTTCTTTGCTTGTTCTTACTTGCTAGGCCCAAAACTGTCCCTTTTATAATTTTGTCTTTCCTATAGGTTTTAAAGAATTAATAAATTTATCGGAGCAACAAATAACCATAATTTGCTGCACTGGCGTAAGTTAAAGCTAAAATAAATATACTTTTATTGTATTTTATTCTAAATCATTATAGTCAGTTTCATTAAAAACGTTATCATTTACAGCATTCTTTAATTTAGTGAACAATTCCGTTCGTGGGAGGATTGTACAGGGGCCTTCTATCTAGATTCTAGACCAAGTTGCGGTTGTCTGGGACACCATAAAATCATAATCCGCCATGATCCGGGGATATTAAGCTTGTTATATTTTAGTTTTTAATATCACGGGATAAACATAAAATAATACTATTGCTTAATTTAGCACCTCCTAAATACTCTTTTAACCAAGCACATTTCAACTACCATAAAAATGCCTTTATATACAATTAAAAATAACAATATAAAATTTCTTAAAATAGCTTAAAATTGTTTTTTTACCAGTTTTAAAAGAAGATATTTAGTTAAATATCACCAAACAAAAATAAAAAATATAAACTGTACTCGTTTTTACTTACTAAAAAAGCTTACTGGTCGCAGCCAATTGTGTCTTATATGGCTACTTGATAAATGAGCGACATTTATTTAATTATTTTACCAGTATTTTTATTCGAATATATTTCAGTTAGTTTATGTTTTACATCATTGCCCTGCCCCTAAGTAAGCCGATGGCTTGTCATGGCGGGGTTTTGATGGGACCAACAGCATATAAGGTGACTTCTGAACCACCAGTGGATTGAAAACGGGATTAAAATTGGTCACATTTTTGGGGTTTAAACCCACGACCTCTAGCTTGCTAGGCTA
>JARJEC010062904.1:0-10085 GCA_030264575.1 Tachinus sp. AB-2021 | reverse complement strand
TTCTGGTGAGTCATTCGGATTTCAAATAAACAATTTGAGCATGAATAATGTTTTGCAATAATTTTGGTAAATTGCAAAAATTGAAAAATTTGCATAAATATCAAGAAAACTTTCTAGAAATATTGGTAAAACATACTCAGAAAGTATTACAAAATAATAAAAACATAAAAAATTGCTATAAATATTTTGAAATATTGTAAATACGTCCTAATTTTTGTAAAATGTATTGTAAAATGTAAACATTTGCTTAAAATATGTCAAACAAAAAAATATGCTAAATATTGATGAATGCTTGCAAAACTTAATAAAAGAAAGAAAAATATTTAAAAAGTATATAAAAAGTTACATTGTATTGAAATATTTTGACATGTTCAAGGAATTTAAAAAAATAACTTATTACAAATTTTATATAATTCATTTAGTTCTTCAAATTGACTATTTGAAAATTATTACATATGATGGTATTTTATTATTACTTCCGTAAAATTATAAAAATTTTGGTAGGTCTCGAAATTTAATTAACGTTTTATATACGCTATATAAATATTTGAAAAAATGTTGCTTTTATATATTTTTTCTTAATCATCGTTATTTATAAGCTAAAATGTTTATTATTGTGTTTTAAAAATATAAATATCAAATATTTATATACATCTTGCATACAGAAGGTAATCCGGATATTTATTAAATATAATTTCAAATAAAAAAGATTTTTTAAGGAATATTAAAATAAATGTATATCCTTCATTTTCTTCTTTCAACGCTTAATCTGACATATGATTTATTTGCTTCATTTTTGTTTAGTCCTGATTAATGTTGCATGCAAGAATAATGTTATTTAACCGCATTTATCGGCCTCGAAGATAATATAAAATTTCTGCATGTCGTAAATCCTGTAGATTGTTCATATGCATTTGTTGCATGTGAGCTAAATATGATGTTGAAAAGGGGTCATCAGGTCAATATCCGGCTGCTCGTTAAGCTATTTCCGATGACTATATATCTTCCGATAAGAAAAAAACGACTCTTAGAAATCTGCCATAAATTCGTTAAAGCGTCCTCGAATCTGACAATCGCAGATAAAAATAATGAAATAATTGATGAACTCTAATTAATTGTACTTGGAAAGTGTACATTCATCTAATTTAATTTGAATGGTAGCTTAATTTGAAAAAGGAAATTGGCAAGTACGCGAAAAGGGAAAGCGATTAGAACAAGTTGACAGGCCTAATGTAGTTTTTGGACGTGAGTTGTCAGTCCTTTCATATGCGTCTGTTTGTTCGAATTTAATTTCCTGGCTTTACGTGTCCAGTTTTCTAAATGAATATCGTTCACAGGGCAGAAAATACTCCTATAGGCTGACATTAATGTGTTACATAAAAATTAATCGATATTATACCAAGAATAATTACCCCTTTTTCCTTCTCTGTAAATAAAATTCACTGAATTTAAAATCGGCTGCCATTGCTTTCCCCCGAGACCCGCATTACATTCTAATAATTTAAGTGGAACGATTTCCGCAAAGTTCACAAAGTATCCCAGTCGCTTATTTTTCCAAGACCGGTGCACCGTTTATTTGCATTAAATAACATCTCCTAACAATTTTCTTTTGAAATAAAATACCTTTAATGTAGTGCGCGCCGTGAATCGAAATTTTAAAAGGTTCAACACTATCAGCATCTAATTCCATTAATCCACTTAAAGGAAATTTTACTAGAATTTAATAAACGTATATTATGTATTTAATATAATGTGAATTACATTTAACATAATTAGAGCTGAAAGCTATTTTACATTTCACATTTTCACCGCAATATCAATTGTAATAAATTCATTAAAGTCAATAAAACAATTCCATTTTATTAATTTATTTTGGTGTCAATTAAATTTCCAATTAAATTTATCCTACAATTTAATTAAAATGCTCCTCCATTTTATAGTTCAAACCCATTTACTGCATTTTATCATTAAATTTGGAATATGATATTTTCTATTATTTAATTAATGTGTGCGGTCAAACAAAATTTACGGTTCTTGAATGCCGCTGCAGCAATTCGTAATATTTTTAAAAATTTTCAAATGACTGAACCGTATAAATATTAATGTGAGGGTGAGCGATTACATTAAAATTGCGACGTGACAGTGGTGAAATTTGTGTATAAAGCCATGGAAATGGTATGAGAAAATGTTCGCCTAGTAGGAATGACAGGGAATGCTTAATGAGACGGACGGGGAATTCTACTGCGATCGATTCAGTTGTTTACCGCTGCGCTTTGTACTGAAAACTTCAATTGTATTAAATGCATGAAGTAGATTCTCAGAACTGATTTGTATCATAATTAGATTTCTTTTATATTGCATGTGAAATTAGATAAAATTATGATTATTAACTTATTGTTCTTTCGTTTACACCTTATATAATATTATTAACTTTTTAGTTTTCTAGAAAAATAACAAATGTGCAAAAACTAAAAACGTGATTCAGTTGATACAGAGTTGTAAGACAAACAGTTGTTATTAATACTGTTTTATTATATGCTAAATTTTTGTTAAAATAAATAAATAACTATTTGAAACAAATACTAACAAAAAAGATAAATCTTGTGTGAGACCATGATTATCTATACAATTATTACCACGTCAAGATATGCTAAAAATTATAGCATATTTATGTTTATAAAAAAATCGATCAATAAATTTTATACTAGTACGTCAAACAATGACGTTATATAGATCTAATATGTTTGTATAGTATACACGACCATTACTACTCAAAGCAATAATGATGACTTTGTTTAATATAAAAATGAACAAGTAATGGAGTCAGAAAATAGCTAGTTTAATATCAATCGTTTCTGTATTAACGACTCTAAATCTGAGTCAATGTTTTCTTTGCGTCAAAGCACTAGTAATTTTAATAGTTCTACTAAGTTTAAGGACGCCCCAAAGTTGACATGGCAGAAACAAGGTAATTCACTAGCTTAAAATCTTTCAATATTTATGTATTACGAAATTTGTACAATAATGTTACTCCATCTGTAGTCTGAACTATTATATATGAAGTATGAAGTATGGGACACTCGACAATATAATTCTTGCATTGCAAAGAATAGCAGTAAGAATAGTCGCAAAACTAAAATATAGAGATGATTGCAAATCTGGATTTAAAACTTTTAGCTGTTTTCAGCATTATCATTTAACATGATCTGCAATGTTTATAATAAAAATACAATAATAGTCACGCTTGCTATAAACAATGATAAACAACTATAATACCAGTGCCAAATTAAACGTCTCTCATAAATCTTTGAAATAGAACAAAAGCCAAAGAAGAACCAATCAATTATTATTATTATTATTATACTTTACAATTTTATATTTTATTGGCTGCTATTTTTAATGTGTTTAATAGATTGCAGTATTTCAAAAATAAGATGTGATTAAGAAATTGCATATTGTCATAAAAGCTTTAAAATCACAGGTAAACCATTACGTTATGCTATTTCCATGCAAATTGCACATTCTTTAACAAAAAATTGTATAATTTTATTGTTTACTAACCATCCATAATTTATATAAGAAAGACAATATGAATTCATTTGTGAATCCAGTGTTGTCTATCCCTTGAAGAATCAAGTCATGTGTTGTGAAGTATGAATACAATTTTTTAAATATGGCATTCTGTCAGCTGCTATTTATAATTTAGCCAACGGAATACCGTAGTTTAAAAAAGTTACAAGCATTGGTATAAGAAATTCTATACTGTCATGTATATGTAACAATATAGTGGTAATGTTTCTTAAAACAGACAAACGTATTTTTATTTTTGTCTATCTGATCAGTATTGCACAATTAACCAAACACTATGATCTGCCCTTTAAGAAATACAGTGACAAAAAACTGACTTTATATCAATATTAGTAAAAACATGAAAAATTGATAAATGATAATGATGATATTAAATCAGTAGTAATAGTAGTAATAATTAGTTTTTGATTAATTATAAAAAATAATTAAATTGTGTTTGAAATAATTACATTTTTGATCATTGGTAATTTTAGTTGCATTGATTTCATTTTGTTATTTTTATTTAAATAATTAATTAAATTTGTTTTTTGAAAGATTACTAATTTTATTCAATGCAATCAGACTACAAAATCAATTTTCAATTGCATGGTATATATATATATATATATATATATATATATATATATATATATATCAATGATTATCAATGATTCTTATATGGAATAATACATATAAAATAATGGTTTTTGTTATGACATTTTGTTGCATTCTATGTTGAATTTGTTAAGTGATTTAAAATAAGTATAATACTCTTACATTTTACAAATATTACAAATCATAAACAAAAGACAAATCTACAAAACATTATACAATAATACAAAAAATAAATAGTGATTCTAAAACGCATTTTATACTTCACAACATACTTGATTAAACTTTGTCTACCAATTATTCACGTAAATGCCGTACATAGCCCAAGCGTTCAAATCGACTCGGCCAAGGGACAAAAGCGTCGAAACCGGACCACTGGCCAGTCCCATTGTACGCATGCAAACTGTGGCGCGTTATTGAAAGAAACAACTAACTCATAATGTAGACTTTTGATAAAAAAAATAAGATGATCTCATTGTCTATTCAAGGCTAAATAAAGGATTTTTTCTGTAGATTATCCCGATAGCCCTTCGTGTCGGCAATAGCAGCGCTATAAGGAGTGCATTGCAGGTTGTTAGTGCCATAAAACATCGAAATAGTGAATATATGCAATAATGCAAAAAATAGTGGTGTATATTCAACGAACGGAGAAGATTCAAATTTGTCCCGTATTAAAATTTTGGGAGAAACTAATATTAATATCATTCCTGTAACACCAGAGTATCAACAAATTTTTATTAAAGGCCACTATCATAGATCTATTTAAAAATAATCCTATTACTTTATATCAATGTATTTGCGACATTTAAATAAGTTGGGACTCGCGAGTGGATTGGATCTGTCGATCCACTCCTTGGCCGATTTGAGACACTTGGGCTATGGACTGCATTTAAGAGAACAACCGGTATACCCAGCACTCACAATTTTATTTAATATAATATTTTTTTATTTTTGTTTATATTCTAAAACTTTGATTGTTTCCGAAATAGTAACATATATGATAAATCTGAATTAAAGAAAGTGAATGTGATTTAATATTATTAGGAATTCTAATTATAACATTTAACTATATTATAGCCAAAGGATTACTTTGAATCTTTATGGATTTTTCCGTGTAAATCAAGCTTGAATTATAATGTAAAGCGCATAATTTTTAAAATGATATTCGTCTTTGAAAAATTAGTTCTATTTAATGCTACCTCGAAACGACGCGTACTGTGTACGCAATAAAGAGGAAGTGCACCAATCAGGTGTTTATATATATATATATGAATTGTAGTTCTTGCGTAATAAATTTAAAATAATATTAATAAGTCCTAGCCAAAAATGAGTTAACATTGATTAACTCTCATATTAAGGTGAATGTTAAACTAATAATTCTATCTTAAATTCAAGATCGTGTGTCAAACAAGATTTGTTGGTTTTCACTTGTAATTAGGGCTTTAATTTAAGCTGGATTTGCTGGTAAATTAGTAAATAATTCATGATAATGGCTATAACTAGAAACTGAACACTTGGCGCATTGCAATACAGTCAAGACAATTGTGTTATTTTCAAAGGCCAACATTAAATCCTAAGCAACTGCATTCCTTTTATTCATTCTGAAAATTATAAAATAAAAGCTTTATGTCAAAATGATTTGTGAATAAGTTGAATAAAATACCATTTTTATTATATATTGGGGAGTTTTCATTTTAGAATTTTCAGAATGAATATTGTTGAATTCCACCATATTCGGACATCAAATATTGAACATTCGTTTTAGATTTGGCTTTTAGAGTCAATTATAACCGAAGGATTATAGACGGTGATTGAGTTTTGCACTCAGTTATTAAAATAGTTGCAGCAGAACTGTTATTTTAATGAAAAATGTTTATAGTACTTGTAATTGCAATTTCATTGAAAATATCAAGAATCTTCAAAATTTGCATTCTGTTAGATAATCCGGTTTCAACAGCGTTCTAGCGTGCATACTTGGGCTGATATTTTTGAACGAATACTATAAAATTGAATCAAATTTGTTGTTTTATTGCATAGGCTAAATGCCAGATTCAAATTCAATTTAAATAATAAAATCTTTTTGTGAAGATTTTAGATGCTCAATTTTCTGAAAGTTGTAACGAGATTTTTTTACTTATCTTCTAAGTTCTACTGACTTGAAATCCTTGAATTTTTTTTGAGCCGATTTGAAACAAGAAGTTTGCAGTGTCAAACATTTAATTGACCAAATTATTAATTGTACAAATGTACAAATGTCGTAATTGGATTTAAATTCAGTAAAAATATTTTGAGAAACTAACTGAACTTAATATATGATAAATGTCCATTTCTACTACTACTCTACTTATACTATAACATTCTACTACAACTCTACTTATGTTATTTAATTTGTCAGGAGTAATCCATAGGAGAGGTGGTCAGTACAATTTATCAGATAATTATTAAAATAAAACCAAAATAAAATTTTAAAAACAGATTATACAGGTGGGTTTCTAGCTCACCGACAAATTTTAACAAACATATGCCTGGCATCGGTTAGTGTTATAGAGTTAAAAGGATTCAAATCTTTTATTTTAAGATCACATATTAAAATCTTTAGAAATTAAACAACAAGTTTTTATTTTATTGAGTAAAAAAGTATAAAACGACTAAGCTTCCTAAATTGTTACAATAAATACTCAAAATGACCATCTCTTGTTTAAGTACATGCTTCACAAAGACTCACTAAATTTTAAAAAATTAACACAAATAATAAAATCCGGATGTTTTCTAATTTTATTGACAAGGTTATTTATTTTGCCCAACATATGCTCTACTGCTCCTATGTGGCAATTTCTTCTTTTTTTACATCAGTTGTTTTCTTTGCCCACTATACGTAAAAAATCATTGGATTTAAATCCAACAAACGCTGTGGCCAAGCAAGTGGGCCGCATTGCCAATCCATGTATTTCTGAAATACGTGCTTATTATAAACAATATTTATACCGTCTTTTGTAAAACACAATTCATCCGACCATAAAATGTTTCAAATAAACCCATTATCATGTTGAGATTGCTCTAGTAATTGTTGGTAATATACTGAGAAGCATCTGCGGGCTGTAGAGAGACTTTGCTGATTGTACGTGAAGAACTTCGGTAGTTAATATGCGCTATACACAATGATGACTTCTATTTAAACGTTTTGTTATTTGTCGTGTGTTATTGAACAGATTATCAATAAATGTAGGAATTATGGCTTTTTTTGTGTACAACATTAATTATAGCGATTATGTAAATACTATGGTATTTAATACACAACAATTTCATACTGCTCATTGAGCGAGCGTCTCCATTGCAACGTTCTGATACAATAATCATCAGCGTACTGATATACTAAACTGTCTGAAACCATAAAATATTAATAAACGACAAATTGCGACTTCTAATTTTCATCAAAAATCATGTTCGTTCTAAAATCAACAAACAAGAACCGTTGTTGCTGAAAATAAATATTAATAATCGTCATTTATTCTCTGATTTCAAAACTTTATTGTGTCGGGAAAGAGACATTTTGAGTTTTTATTGTAATTAAATATTTTTTTAGATAGTTTTGTTATAATTTTACATATATTTAAATTTAATTAAGCAAAAACTTTATTTTTTAATTTCAAAAACTTCTAATGGAATTTCCACATTTCCCGAGTTTGTGTGTAAACGAGAAAACTATACGTACAGCCTCATAAGCAAGGCTTGTGGACTGTTGGAAAGGCCGTGCAAACTAGGTTTGCTGGCATTGGTTGTATAATATGGAGAGGGATTGAGCCGGCTTGAGTCTTTTTGAGTTGAGAGCAGTGTTGCCAGTGTTGAGGATTTTTCCCTACTTCTGAGAACTTTCATATGTTAAGTAATTGTCATTTTATCATAATTATTTACAAATAAAGTAATCGACACTACAGCAGGTAAGTCAGGGTTGGCAGTATATTGCAAAATAAACTATGTGACATGCAAAATTGCGATAAAAATTTAGATTTTGCAGTGGGCTCCCATTTAAAGACTCAAAAAATTTATGGCGTTTTGAGGAATTTAAAAATATTTTTACTCTATTAACAAATCAAATATAATTATAATATTATAATCTGCTACCAAAACATTTGAATGAGAAGGCTTAACATGGTATGTTATTGCAGTAATAAAAACAGAAATAAAACTATTTCATTCAACAAAAACAAAAAAAGACGTTATAAAGATCGTAATAATATAAATCTGGGCCGCAGTATTTGTACCATCTCTTGTCACGATCATCAAACCCGAGTCTATATGAATACATTTGAATTAACCCCCAAAAATGTACTTACAATGTGAACAATTTATATTAGTGTTTTTGCTCGTTTAACCAATTCAATAAAATTGACAAAGGTTAACAAGTAGATACATAATTGTTACAAATCTTCATATTAGTCAATTGATATAGAAACATTCGGTTTTGTATTCACTGTTGTGTATGATGCATAACACGTTTAGGGTCTTTTACTAAGTAATGGTTTTCAAAATACCACCTTCTTAGAAAAATATTAGCTTTTAAGGCTAGGCGTGCCACGTCTAAAATTCAGTCGTTTTTGACTCTCGAGGCTCAAACGATTGTGTATTTATTAATTAAAATTAAGAAAATTGCTTTCGTATACATATGAACAAAGGCTTAAACTATTCTGCTATCGAATTAGTTTTTTTAGTTATTATTTTTTCCTTGCAATTGACATTAAGACAAATTTACATTGATGTTTATACATAAACTAAAGCATTTGTTATGCAGATAATCATAAACCTAATCTTCCGATAGCCGGATAGATTGTTCTTTTCTAAACAATTGTGAAATTCATTAAAATAGAAAATCACAATCATTTGAGAGCTCTCTACCTCTATGGGCAGCAATTTATTGTGTTTTTACTGCCGTAAAGTATTGCCATCTGTATGAATTGCGTACAGAGCGTGTCCTAAAACATTTCACGTATTTGGGAATATTTAAATCTTTTTATGCACCAGTGGCCCCGTAGATCATGTTTCTCGGCTCCTTGCCTCTTGCCACGAAAATACGTTTGAACCATTTGGCATATTCCTTAGAGAATCCATAATAAATGTTAAAAGTAACCACATATGAAAAAAAATGTATAGGTCATAATTGAAAGTTTTCATCAACGTAACATTTTATCAATGCATTAGTTGGAATTATTGGAGATTACTTGGTTGTTCATTTTTACTGTTTTAACTAAGTAATAAGTCTATCATAATTGTCTGTTAAATGTTTTATTGCCTCATGTTCCATCACATTTTAGTTTAGTTGGGCGTCAATATTTGTATAAAGTTTACTTACATCACATCGTTGAATCGCTCGAGGAGGCTCCCGGTTTGTTGCTTGATGTAAATTAATAAAAAATATAAATTTTGGTTTAATCTAAAATAACTGGTGATAATATGTGAAACAATCCGGCACATCCCTAGTATTTATAAACATGTTATTCATTATACAAATTGCGTGTTATAATCAATGCACGTAGAGCTGGTTGTTTCCAGCAACTTTATATTTTTATTTTTATGCTAGCTTTGATTAATTGTACTAATTTAATTAATTATTTTGATTAATTTATTCTATTGATTCACTGATGTCCATGAATATCGAGAAAAAATAAAGTGCAGAGCAAATGTTATTTTGCTTTTCTTGAAAACGTAGAGTATCATGAGATATGCAATACACTTTGTATATTGATAATAAAACGTTTCCCAAGTGGAATAAGAACATTTGCTTTATTGTTAACAAAAATCAGCTTTTTACAATATTAAAGAATCAATTTTAATGAGTAAAATAAGAACAAATCATTTAATAGTATATACATACATAGCTGTCATAATACAAGTTACATTAATATATATAT